>CAEGAF010054901.1:0-85552 GCA_903067075.1 Micropoecilia bifurca | reverse complement strand
GCAGTTCAGTTTAGCACCTTGAAGCAATGATTGGTCTTGGACTTAATTTGGTCTGAATCTGCACCATTGCTGGGGATGTAAATGATCCAATTTGTAAGGAGCTGGCACATCTGAGAACAGGCACCAGCACTTGATGAACGTAGATATGTGACACATTTTGTGTTTTTATAGGAATCTTTGCATGTGGTGTCTTTTATTGACCTAACAAGGAAAGTAGCTCAGTAAGGTTCAGAAAACGGTGTCAGCTAGCCAAGGCTAAATTAGCATCAAAGGAGCCTCCATGTTTTTTTTTTTGTTTTTGTTTTTGTTCCATTTGTTTCTTTCATTCTGTTCATTTGGCAACGTTTTGGGCTCTCTATAGAAAGCAAAATTTGTAATGGTGACAAAAATAATATGACTTGTAGGATCATTTTTGTCTACATTAATCTGTCTCATTTCAAATTTAGTGGAGTTTCAGAACACCTTTGAGAAGCGAAGTGGCCAATCTCAAGGATCATTAACAGTGTTGTGGAGGAATATTATTTTGTCATAACATTGATGCACTAAAGCACCTGTGCAGCTAGCAAGGGGCGTTTCTAATTATCAGCAGAAAAATACACTTTGATTTGGCCTTAACTCGAATGACAGAACCAGCTAAAGAATTTATAGTTGTTTTGTTGTAGTTTTCCGACCAGAGGATCGAGAGTAAATAATATATTGCCGAGGTATAAATCTTAATTCAGCACAATCACAAATCATCCAAATGTTTTTAAAACAGAATTTTCAATTTTATATGAGATAAAAACAACATGACAAAATCAGTATAATTTTATGCTGAAGAAGACTTTAACCTAATCTCTCAGCAAACTGGTCAACATTAATGTTTTTAGCATTCCGCTTAATGTAAATTTGAAGACGTCTAGAGATCAGGAGATGGATTGAATTTGAGTCTAGAAAAGGATGGAATTTCAAAGGGAACCTGGTATGGGACTCAGGGATTCTGAGCCAATCACTTTGGCTCGTCTCTGTTAGTTTCTGTGTCGTCTCTGTGTCAGGGTCACCGGTGTTGGTTTAGCCGAGGAGAAACCTCTTTAATTTTGAATGCCATTAAGGCTGACCTGGCTGTTAACAGAGAGCAGTACATTTCTGTCCTGTTTGGTCATATAAAGTCATGTCTTATCCAGGGCTTCCCATAGTGTATTATAAGCCTGGTGGGGCACCAGGCTTTACTTGTGCCCCCACCAGGCTTAGCAATGCTTAAGGTTTATTAAATGCTTGCATTTTTTAAAAACTTTATAGTTTGTGGTCCGATATTGGTCTTCTTTTTATAGCACATAATTATCAAGAGATATTTCAAAAATTTTTAACTGACAAACACGGTAAACGGCTGGATGAATGACTACTGAGCCCCCCAGCCACCAGGCTTAGCAAGTTTTCTGGGGGGAAACCTTGCTTGTCTAAACCATAATGCAGCTCTATTTGGAAACTGACTGACTGTCAAATTGACGTCAAATCTCTTCAGTAAACTGCAGTGCTGAACGGTCTGATGTTCAGTAAACTCTGTTCCGGGTTGAACAAACAGCAGCATCGATTTGTCCACACAGTGAGTCCTACGGGGGTCACGTAGGCGAGAACTTCTGTCTGAAGCAGTGACGTTGTCCCGCTGTGAATTTCCTGTGAATTACCTTTATGCTATTGTTCTTGCAGTATTTCTTCCTGTTGTGGCATTTTAAACATCCGAATTGGTCCAGCAGTTGACCACCACATTTACATTGCTAATGTTGGCCTGGAGGGAGGCTGTGCTCTGACTGAGTGCATGTTTCCTGGACTCGTACAAATGCTCTGCAGCAGTGCAGTTCAGCAGTTTTCATTCGGAGCAATGTGTGTGGTATTATTTGCAGTCACAGCAGAGGACAAACAGGTCATGTTCCTAGAGCAAAAGTCAAACTAAATAAACAGAATATGCATATTTCATGAGCTCATTATAGCATTTCTAAATGAAAAAACTTTCAACCTATCAGATGATAAATATTCAGTGTTTCCTCAGGTCATGTTGAAATGTTAAAGGAGGGAATTTTTGAGAGAAGTTTAGCTGCATTTCGTTGCATATTACTATTTTTCAACTCTGATGTGTGGATTTCCCAAAAGTGTCACATATTGTCTTCATTTCCTCCCACAGACACAAACACAGACAAGTATGAATGAGTCATGCCACTGTTGTCCTGGTTGAGTCTGTCAGGATGACTGCAAGGGTTTGTGTCGGAAAAGGAGCGATGATCCACAGCGGCGAGGATGAATTGCCCATTTATCTTCCTACATATTCCACGATGCCACTTCATGCAGAGTGCACCAGTAAACGTTGATCTGATTTTAAAAGATATAAAAGCAAACTAATCATGCAAACTTATTCCAGTCAGCTACGTTGCCTTCTAGGTGTAATGCCCACTTCACACCAGAAATGTGGAAAAAATCAACTAGAAAGTAGTTGGTGTTTGAAGGGTTTTATGTCTTGAGGGGGGGAATTAAAAACACAGTAAGCTCCCCGCTGAGTGTAGGGCTGTGCACAGCAATATGAGGTTTGCTTGGTCATAATGAATTTGAAGCAGGACTGACCGTACCGGCCTTATAACAAGTCTTGCATCCTCAGATTGTCCTCGGGGTTCGGACAGAATGGCTGCTACATTACAACGCTTCCCTTCTCCAGAACCAATGAGATCACGCCACACTCTGCTCTGGTTTCCATTGTGGTGCGATCTTCTGGCCAATGATGGAAGGCTGGATGTGTGTGAGGTCCTGCACAAAGAAACGGTAAAGCGGACAGTATCCGCGGTAATCAGAAGTAGCTGGTTTTAGTGTGAGCTCAAACATGGGACCTGCTGGTGTTATTGATCAAAGAAAAACAACTGGGTTAGCACTTGAACCAGGACAAACACAAAGGACCCGGGTTTCTGGGTCAGTGGATACACATCGGAACAACAGGCAGGATGAGTGACACATGTTTGGGAGCCTCTCAGGGAAGATCCAAACATCGACCAGCCTGGGACAGCTATCCGTCCGTGACGAACGATGGAGAGGGGAGATAGCAAATCATCGACAGATTAATGGAGGGAACGTGTGTGCGTTTCACAACCGAATGTGTTACTTCTGCTTTCTCACACACATACGCACACACACAGCAGGTTTCAGCTGGTGTGTTAGAGCAGAGCTTGGATTCAAACTTTGATGTCAGCGGAGATGGCAGGAGACACTGAGCATGCTCCATACCACTATGTACTACTTCACTTATTTGAAGTTGTGGATTTTTTCCTATCCCAAAAGAGCTACAATTATACATGTGTGAACATGTGTACTTGGGTACTTGGATGACTATTTCCTAACAACTTGTTCAGTAGCCACAGTATTTTTGTTAACTGTGACAAGCTTCTGGAACAATTCTGACTGGTTAGTTGACCCAATCTGCCATCTCTTCATGGCATATTTTATTTAAATCAAAAGGGGCTTCAGCACAGACAAAGCTTCAAAAAGGGCAAATGAGAAAACAGGAATCAGTCCATAGTGAAGCAAAATAGGTGTCGCTGTTGTTGATGACTATAATGTTTCAGAAGTTGTTAATTTGTATCAGTGGTTGAGAAAATATTTGGGAGTTTTAAGAGGACAGAGAGCCCAAACACAAAACAATACTGGTTTTAGATTTTGGAATTAATAAATAAACTTGATGTCAAACTGTGTTTTAAAAGCAAAGTTTGTGTTGGGTAAGAAATCAGTTTAACAAGCACAAGGCGAGACAGTTTTATTTGTACTTCACATTTCAGCAATAGGGCATTTCAAAGTGCTTTACACTATTAAAAAATATAAAACAACAAACAAGTAGGACACATTTCATTACAGCGCCAATGTAAAGAAAAGCAAAGACGTGTAGAAAAAGTTTATGATGTTCCAGATTTTTAATTAATTAAAGGCCAATCTGAACAAATGGGCATTTAGTTTTGATTTACAGGAACTCCATATTTCAACATATTTACGGTTTTATGGACGTTTGTTCAAGATGAGAGGAACTGAATCACTGACTGCTCTTTCTCCTTATTTGGTTTTGACTTTGAGCATGAATCAGAAGACCTGACTGGTTACTTTTGGTTGATTTAGAACCAAACAAAACTACTTTAAGGTTTATTCTCTGAGCTACAGGGCGCTAGTGTAAAGTTGGGGGTGATTTGTGTTTTATTTTCTGAGTTTTAGTGAGAACGCCAGCAGTAACATTCTGGCTCTACTGCGGCCGATTGACTTTATAGGCCTGTGAAGACACTGTGGCAGTAATTTGACCAAAGATAAATGCATAGATGAGTTTCTAGATCTTGCAGGGAAATGACAGAAGGCCGACTTTGTAATTGTTTTGGTGTGACTCTTCAGGTGCATGTTCCCACATTTCAGGCCTGTTCAGGTGCTTTCTTTTAAAAGCTGAAGCTGCATGTTGACTCTTGGTCATTTCTCTTTTGCTCCAAGAACAATTACTTCAGGTATTATTCCTTGAACAAAGGTTGTGGCACATCCATGTATCGATTTATTCTTTGTATCTAAAGGAAAATGGTTGACTCAGAAATACAGTTTGCCTAAAGTCCTAATGTTTAGTAAAATTCTGAAAATGCAGAAGGTAAAATAAACATCTGTTGAATGACTTTTAGATGACTTCATTTTGGTCCAATTGCTTGTTAACAACACTTGAAAGTCAACAAAGGAATTCACCACTGAGTGTGAGCTCATGAGTTATGTTGACTTTGTGGCAATTGTGGCCATCTTCCACATTTGCACAAGCCGAGTCAGAGTTGACTGAGTGAGACGGCCAGTAAACAGTCGTATCATTGGTTCTTGGATACGAAAATGCATGCTTGTTCTCGGCAAGACACAGATGTTTGCCATTACTGATCGTACCTTTACTGCCCGGATTTCTGCTCAGTTCCCCCCTCCCCTTTGGTTCCTTTGTTACTTTTTCTTTGATGTGGGTGCGCTTGCTTTTTGGTTTCTATCTTTTGCAGCTTTTTTTCCCCTCTAGTTCATTCAGAGTTTATGTCTGTATCCTTGTGGCACAAAGCGCAAAAAGAATTTGAGGGAACAGATCTTTATCAAACCCATGGGTGATTCACAACAAAATGTGCTTTGTATTCTAATATAGGCAGCATAGACACGGGAGTTTAAAGAAAGAACAGTTCTTCAGAACAGGTGCACTTCACTTTAACTTGAATCATGCAGTTACAATAGGAGGGGAAAAAAAAGCTGCTTTTGTGTTTTTGGAATAATTGTCCTGCTGACCCAGTTTGGTCCAACCATTATGGCCTCACATTTGACTGAGGTATACTTTGGGGGAACGGAGGAGTCGACGATTAACTCGGTGATTATAGTGTCCAGGCCCTGTGGTTGAAAAACAAGTCCTCATTATCACCCTTCCACCACTGTGCTTGACGACTTGTGTGAGATGTTTGTGCTGAAAGGTTCTGTACGTTGTGACCAAACGTCTCTACATGGACATTGTTCCTGAGGTTTTATGGTTGGTTAGACCAGTTTCTTTTCTTCCATATTATTTATTCAAGAGAAGACCTTGGGGCAATATCAGATGCCTCTTTAGGGCATTTGTTATTGTCTGTCTTCCAGGATATTTGCTTTTAAAGAGCTGCTCATTCTGATGATGACTTGCTTAATTTCAAAAGTTGTGGATGAAGGAAACCCCCACCCCAAAAAAACACATGGTTTCCTTTCTGTAAGCACTGAACAAAAAACAAAGGGAGGATGTAGCCACAGAAGTGATGCTTTATGAGCACAAATATAAAACTTCCTGTCCGAGCAGCTTTTGTACGTGGCTATGTGTACTTCTGTTGTTTCTAGTAGATTATGTCTTGCTTTAAAATAATCCAGTTTCTCTTCTCTTTGTACTACTCTTGTTTTGTTTGTGGGCGATTTCTATTAATGAAATGGGAATGACCCATTACAGATTAAAGGTGGTTTGTATTCACTCCTAAAGTTTGTTTTTTGGATGCTCCCTTTTGGTCCACATTAAACCTGTGATTCTTCCAGAAAGAGCAGCTACTGGTCCGCTTTGTTTGTCCAGGTCTCCTCTGTGAGGTCAGGGGTCAGACTGGGGTCCTCCTGGTGTTACGCTTCTGCACGTGGTACCGGTTACCTACTGGTTATCACTGCCCCTCCTCCACCAGGTGTTTGGTGATTAATGAGGGTCTTTTCTATCAATCTCCTGGTAATGGTCAGGAAGTGGCCACCCATACCCACTGACCTCTCAAACCCCAGCAGCATGCTGGGTAACAAGCAGAGCATCGCTCTACATAATGAGGCTCTTTCATCCTGCTCTGTTCTTTGCATCCTGCAGTTTTCCAACTCTCGCTGGATTAGGATAAGGAGGAGCAATTCTGGTTTAGGTTTTTTTTTTCAGGACTGACCTGGAGTGGCCAGAGAAAAGCAGTGCTGCTCAGGATTGATGTGATCATGTGATTCCTGTGAGCTCAGGAGCTCGCAGTAGCTCAGAGCAGTAGCTTTTTGTTTCTCTGATCTGTGACTAGGACTTCAAAGGAAGCTAAATTAGAGAAATGTTTTTTTTTTTTTTTTTAGTATATGAAGGGTGTTTCTACAAAGTAACTACTTCTGGAAGCCAGAGCTCTCCTACTGAGATGCAGTGCTGTGAAAAAAAGTCTTTTTTATTACTAGACAACAATTACTTGAGTAAATGCAAAATCCAGTTTTCCATTGATAGTTTACTGTGTTCAACAAGCCAAATCAATCTGGGCCTACGGGGATAAGCAATTTCCATGTTAAACTTGCACTGTAATTAACAAAATATTTTGGAAAAATAAAAATCAAAGAACTATTCTGTTTTTCATCACAGAAGGAAGGAAAATTAAAGCAAACCAATGGTCAAATTGTAATAATACCTTAATCTTTAACTGGAAACCTTCTGAATTTAGAGTTTTATGTAACCTATAAACATTTCATAATTTTTTTACGATTTTAGCCTTTAGAAACACAAATGCTAACCTTTGCATTTCTAAAGGCTGGCCATTTGAAATGTAAAGAGTCTGGATTCTTTTTGCTAGATATTTGAGATTCTTCCGAAATCTTGCAGTCTTTCTTTTGTCTCAACAAACCAACACACTGACTTGTTGCTTCAGTTTCAGTCAGCTCAACAGGACAATTGATGAGGATGTGGGTGGGGTCTGGATGATTGCCACCCCTCCCAAATGAGCAGGAATAATTACCCCTAGTAGGTAAACGAGATGCTGCTTAGGTGTTTGTGTAGGTTGTGTAAGAATAAACAAGAGGCTGGTTAATTATCCAAATTAAAACAATGCAGCTGAAATCTTAGACCTCTTGAATGTTATAATGCATAATTAATTCTGCTTATTTGCAGAAATAAAATCCTGTTTGGAAATCAGACTTTGAAGTTTCCATAAGCTTAAAAGGAATGAAATGAAAACAAAACTGGCCAAATGTATTTTAAAAATTAAACATATGGAGCTGAAATTTGACAAGAAAAGCTGCTTCTGTCTCATTTCAGAGTTGCTACCCTGGCAGACGCTCATTAACAAAGTGTGTCTGCTGCAACCTTTGACTCCTGGCCTCCTGATGCGCCTTTTTTTGACCATCTCGTTTCATGTACACACACACACACATACGCAGAGAGACCTCCCCTTCACTTCCTAGTGACAAAGGCTCTAATGAGCCGGTGGAAGTAAGGGGATGGAGTTGAAAGGTTGAGCTTTGGCTCGGTGGTCGGCGGGTGGCGACGGATTCCTGTCTGAGCTTCAGGTCAGGGGTCAGCAGGCAACAGACAGACAAGGGTCAAAGGTGGAGAGGCAAATCAGTCGCACAGAGCTGAGATATGTTTGTGGTTCTCATTTAGACTTTCAGTGAATGCAGTTTTTCAACCCCCTTTAAAAAACTATCTTTTACCAACATAGTGCTCTTGCAAAAGCATTAACACCTCTTGAACCTTTTTCATTTGTTCCAACTGTGAAGCTCAAAGGATCTTGTCTGGATTTATTGTGACAAACCAAGAAGAGCCTAATCACAAAGTCAAACAATGATTTCAAAAATGTTTCTACCTTCTTTTAGGTGTGTATCTACGCTAACTTTGCACATTTACATACTAAAATATTTGCTGTTATTTTATTTTATTTTTCTACCAAATGAGCAAGAGTTATTCTGCATATTTAATGGTAGCAACTTAAATCACATGTTTGCTGTGTCTTCTCCATGAATCTTTGGTGGACTTCCACACAGTCCTTCACATGACCCTCCTATAAGCCGGACTGGCTAAAAGTCTAAATATCTAATACAGCCACCAAAGCCAAATGAATCCATGGATATTTTCATTCAGAGAACTCGGAAGTATGTCGATGGCCGTCCCACACAACTTTAAAACACACGGCACAAGTTAGTCATTTTTTTCTACGCTCTTTTCAAAATAATCTGAGGATGTTTCCTCCCACCCTCAAAGTCTGTCCATCCCTGCAAGACTCTGGAAAAGAGAGACGCACGAGTACTATCCTCGTAGCAGCATCAGGCTGTCAGTCAGAGGATGTTTGCTGCTGTCTCTTTTTTTCTTGGCACATCTGACTCAGCACTTCATCTCCTCTCCATGTCCCCCACCGCCCTGAGCAAACACCGAGCGGTTTTCTTTACAGGCCCCACTGAGGCAGCCGTGCTCTCAGCTAGCGGCGAGCAGGCCAGAGGGCGGAGCCTGCTGACTCACAGGGAGGGCAACCGTGACTCAGGCTGCATGTTCTCCTGCCAGCGCTCGCTGCGGAGAGCCAAATGTGATGCTTCCTCTTTGGTCACAATCTTTTCACACAACAGATTAGATTGTAGTTCGGAGCGTCCTGACAGGCGGATCTGAATGTAGGAACATGGCAGCTGAGCAGAATGTGTGAAGCCGAGGAGGACGTGGTGACAAAAGAGCAGTCTGAGCTGCAACACTGTGAGAGAAGAGCTTTAGATAGCAAAACGCACGTCAGGCAGTTGTAAAGCAACATAGTGCTCCACAGTGCTGTGAACTGGTCGAATTTGCATCTTGAAGCAACTTTTTTTTTGCTTTTGAGTTGTCAGGAGGATTTTGCCGAAACATAATTCAGTTTTTTTGTTTTTTGTTCTCGCCCATTGTTTGTCTTCAACGTTTTCATAGAAAGGCACAAAATTTGAATTTAATATTAGTTCACTTCAGCTAATATTTGTCTTATTCACTGTACAGCAGAGGTTTGACTTATATTTATCTAGCCTCAGGATTTTTTTGTACTCAGTTTTGCACATAACTCAGACTTTCTTTTAATTTATTTTGAGCACATCATGAGAGGAACGATATCATCGGAAACATTTTGGTCACACTTGGGGAAGAAAACGGCAACAGTAAACTTAGGTATAGTTACTCTGTTACTGCCATTCGGCTAGTTTATGAAAGCTTCTGAGTGCTGAATGCCCTCAAATTTCACAGTACAGGTTGTGAGTTATTAGGATAATAATAGGATAAACTCTTGAGCTAATGTTTGATACCAAAGGAGTGTCCCAGGAGTTCAGTTAAGATCAGATTCAGTTTATAACTGTACATTTCAATAAATGAATAAAACAAATTTGTTTGTCATGATAGAATAAAAAAAAAAACACTAAATACATTATCGTCATAAAATGTAAATAAACTGTTGTGATTTTTGTGTTCAAATCCCCCCAAAGGCACTTTTTAAGTCTTTGTCTTTTTTTTTTTTAACTTCCTTTCAGTTCGTGATTCATCTCTCATCTGCAGGAAACTGTTTTTCCCAGCAGGAACTCTGCATACTCTTTCCGTCGGAGCACACGATGCATTTTGAAAGTTTGTTCGGGTGAAATGCTTAATCTTGATCAGGAGCGAGTCTTTACCACAACAGAAATGACTCGAGTATTTTGGTGGCGTGATCTCAAGTGAGGGCAGTAATGGAGCAGCAAATGGGCAGATTGATGGGGGAATTGAGTAAAGAATGATGATGATGTTCTAGTTTGTTTTGGTGAAGAACTAAAACTGAAAAATGAAGTTCTCAATCAACTCATCTATTTACATCCCAAAACTTACCTGTGGAGATTTCATTGGAATATACTCCCTGAATTATTCAAACATCATTACCCTCTCTCATTCCACCATCCCCCTCTAGACCAATAAATTCCTCCCCAGCTTGTCTGGTGTCATTTAACCATTTTCTCAACCAAATGGTTTCCTTTTGTGCTCTGAACTGTTTGGTTATTCAACAAACTGCTCAGAGGGAGGGCCGGCTATCCTTGTTTCCTTCTTTTACATTGTCTTTTGCATAATTAATTCAATATTCAGTGCCACATGCATTTAAAAAAATCCCCTGACAAACAAATCAACTAGTTAATGCTAAATCATTTCATTGAAAGAATAAAGATTTGATTCTTGTAAAAATGTAAAGAGTCGAATATCTCTGGCTCCCCTGAACTGAATCGACCTGTAAGGATGATTCAGCTCATTTTAAATTCAAAAGAGTCAGAGGAGGCCATCGTTTGAAGGATTCTGCCAAGGAGGTCAGAGGTTGTGTGCCGGGATCACGCCTCACAGTATTCACTGTTAGGTGAAGCAGCCAGCTGTGAAGATCCTGCTTTGATTTCTGATGGGTTTTTCCGCACTGTCTTCCTTTTAGCCTCATTTACATGCCAGTGCTGCTGCTGTACTTACAGTGAAACATGGAAAAATAATGCCTGACTGCGCTGCAGTGATCAGAGCTTGTGAATGATGTGAACACGGCTGAAGTCGGAGATACTCAGGTTTTAAACATTTGTGCTTCGGGCTGGTGATGTCAACAACATCTCGTTTTCACGCATGTCCAGAGGTGAGGAGGTAAAATTGGAGCATTTAAAGTTTTACAGTTCAAAATAAGGCTTTTGCACATCATTTTATTTTTTATTTTTATTTTAATGCAGTGGGACCCAGAAAACAGAGGTCCGACACTATTGGAATTGTCACACGTACGGAAAACCCCTGAATTAATGTCACTGTTTTTACTGCTGAAACACACACACACACACACACACACACACACACACACACACACACACACACACACACACACACACACACACACACTGCTTGTCTCGCTGCTCTCCTGTATCTATATATAGCAGATATTCAATGGCCCTTGGCGTGTCAAGCAGTCGATATAATCAGCCGCTCGCCGGCGGACATCGTGTCTGCACCTGATCCGCCACCAACCACACCGCACGTCGTCCTGTAGCCACCATCCAGCAAGAAACGGAGAGGGGCGCTTCCTACTCCTACTGCCCTTCATTAACACGAGGAGATTTCAGTTCACTGAGAGTTGATATTGCCGGGGTAACCTTCACACGTGTCATCAGAGTTGCAGGTTATAGATCAGAGTTTGAGCGTCAGATTACAATCCCTCCTGGATGTTTCCCTAATAAAGGTCTTCCAGATTACAGTCCTCACAACTCTGCACTGCTCCCTTGTCTGTCATTAATCACCTCCTTCAAATCTTGGGGAACTCAGACTAGAGATCTTGCTTCTCCCCATCATCCAACATCAGCTGAAGTGGTTCATCTGATTAGAGTGGCTAATGGAGTGTTGCCTTTTCTTTGGACGTCGCATTGGGAGGAGAACCTAGTCAGACCAAGAATTTCCTAGAATTTCTTTGGATGAGCCTGAGTACTGCTGAGAAGAGGGATATCTGTTTAGTTCCTAGATCTGTAATCTCAGTTACCCATTCTGGGGGAGAAAGGTAGGGATAGGTGGATGTGTGGAGATGGGAATATGCTGTGCCCTTTTATACTGTTCTTCAAAGTTTTTGCGTTCATAAGCTTCCAACATTAATTGCTGTTGGGCTATATTTTGGACTTTAGATCAAACTTGCTTTAGATGCTGGACCTGAGCAGGAAGTGATCGGTGACGCTGAAAGTGAAAACTGTAAAATTACCTTTTCATTTTGGGAGGTACTTGGCTTAAAGCACAAGTCATACAATCTGGATCCATGTTGGCTGCAGCATTTTAAAATAACATCTACAAAACATAATCATTATTTAAATTTTTTCTGACCTTCTGATTGGTTGTATTTACTTATCATATTGGAGATTGCCATCAAAATCGACCAATGTCATTTGTGGTTTGCGAAGGGAACGTTTGATCGTCATTCTAAAGAAAAACCTTTGACATAAATTAACACATGTTCTCGAACTATCAAAATTATGTCTTTTTTCAGTAGTTTGTTTCAGAAACCTGCTGAAGTTTGTTAAATTTGGTTTGAAAATCATCTACTGGGAGTCCATTAAACCCTATCAGAGGAGAATTTAGATGATAACATGTTAACCATCAGTATTCAGAAATTCAGTAGGATGAGGAAGAGGACACAGAAACACACTCATGCTGCATAATGAGGCTTCATCACAGCTGTGCTACCATTTGTTAGATTCTGATATTTGGATCCGTTTGGTTACAAAACGACTACAATTGTGATCCACTATCTGAGTAGTGCTTTGTTTTGAGTGTCTAAGGGAGAGTTTTTTTCTCTTTTTTTAAATCTAAGCGCAAAATACTTAAACAAACAAGATGTTAAACTTACTGCAGCTCCTTTTCAATAGGACAAAAAGCTATAACGCAGTAGACTGATTTCATACAATGCCTGAGATCAAGACCAACACTTTGCCTGTATTGTTCTCAGGATGAAAGCTGAAGACACGCCCTTTTTTAAAGACTTTGTTTCACTAAAGCTTCTGCACAATTTCCTTTTCGGATAGTTTGTCTCATGTGGTTTGTTTGAAATCCCGCTCTTTGTGGCTTTCGTCTGCACATGCTTCAGAATTGAAGCTGAATTATGGTGAGTTTTAGGAGTGTTTACACATCTTATGTTTGACCATGTATGATGTACGTAACAGAGCTTTGTTGACTTTGTAATTATTTATAATCTAACTCTGGATCATATCTTCTTGGAATGGAGTTAAGAAAACTAAAGTAAAGATGGCATGATGATATTTAGACTGGAATGTTCTCAGACTTGCTCATGGTGTTATCAGATTGCACTCAGGTGTGTCTGCAGTTCCCATGATGTGGCTACCTTGGAATGAAAATATCTGCAAAGGTCACCTGAAAGGTCATCTACCATTAGCTGAACAACTACAATACATTTTACAAAACCAAACTGTAGGGACCGTAAAAGAATTGAAATGTGGGGTATTTGTGAATAACAGCAATGAATATAGACAAAGGCTACTATCTTTGCTCCAGTCTCTGGATATGCAATCGTGTGTGCTAGCAGGATGAACCTCCTTTAAAAAAAATCTATATTTGTTGCTACAGTTGAGCTTTAGTTAAGTGGGAACACATTCTTGGAGTGACAAATCTAACTGGCAAACAAATAGAAGTCTAGATTTGACATATACGAAGGTTCATCTCTATTTTCTCAAATGTTTATGTATAATAAAAGGATAATGTTTTGGGACTGTTCAAGTAGGAGGAAACCTTGATGCATCAGCATAAAGCTTTTGGACAATTTCATGCTCTCCTTGGGCGCATAAAATTGCTTACTTTCGGTCTAACATAACTGAAAGTAAGGTCTGTAAAGTAAGTTGGAAGAAAGACTACTTTGGTATAAGAGAGAATTGAAACTGCAAGCCAGGCCTTTTCATCAGACATGTCTGACCTCACGAATCATCAAACATTCCCACAGACCATCTCACTTCAGTTGAAACTGCAATAGCTGCAAAGGTTGGGCCATTATCCCATTGAAACCGAAAGAAAAATGTTATACTAAAGTTAAAAAATCATTGTTTTGAGGTCTTCTTCAATGCAGGAAGTTATTTCTGTAACACCATATATTAACCGTTAAGAGGGGGAATCAATTTGAAGGCTGCATTGTGGCATCGTTGTTCCAAAAAGAATAGACAGTACCTCTGAAATGTCCAGAAGCGCTACGTTTTTGAACAGAGCTGGTTTTAAAATACCGTTTCATTTTCAAAACTATCAAGTCACTCTGAACAAATTTTTCATCTTTGCTTTGGATTCCGTTTTCTTGAGCAGTCAGACTTTTTCGTAGCCGTTTAATTAACCTGTCAGAACTCTGCCGTGTAATGATCATATTTTGTTAAAATCTTTATCGCATGTTTTACTGAATCACAGAGGGTATATTCTGGGGCAGATGCTCCAGTAAAATGAGTCCAGCAATGCCTATGATGCATGACATACACAATGCATGTGCAGAGTAATTCATTTAAGTGTTGGTGTGCAGCAGCACAGCTGGGCAGACCCATCCCTGCCACCTTCACTTGTACAGAGTATATGTCTGTTTCTGTGTGTGCAAAATCCCCCACACACACTTAAGTAATTAATTTTCAACTTGGCTGGCTTTAAGGTTTGTGCGTGTGCCTGCGTGTGTGTGTGTGTGCGCCTGTGCAGGGAAGGTAGCTGCCGTCAATACTAATTTGGTACGTGAGAAAACAAATGTATTTAATCCCTGGTTGTCTTGTCCTGTTTTCCTCTTCCTCTGCTATCTCTCTGTTTCCCTGCCTCTGCTAACCCCCCTCTCTCGTCCCTACCGATGCCTCGCGGGCTGATAGCCTTCAGCGCTGCAAAGGGAATTTTAATGCAATGCCACCTTCACTGGGAGGGAATGAATATTTAAAACAGTGAAACACTACTTGAGCAATAAAACAAGGACAAATCCCTAATTTTGCAGGCACACATATTCATTCACTCAGTTACTCTCACACACACGCACACAAACGCAGGAATGTGTTTATGTGACACACAATGACGCGGCGTCTGTGTTTTTTCACAAACTGGTTGAGCTGGTCTGACTAGAGATTGGTCTGCCACTGTTTGTTTTTGTCTCTGCGGAGTGTTCCCGTCCTGTCAGGGAGCAAAGATGAGAGAGGTTGTCATGGTTACTACTTGAAAGCCCTCAGTCAAGGCATGACATGACGGCCTCCTGCTTTGCCTTTTTCCAGTTTTGGAGTCATATTTTTTATTTTTTTCAACCTGCAGTTGTCTTAATGTTATGAGACGTAAACTATAGTCTGTTCCTTCCTCTCCATGAAAATGCTAGACTTCACGTGTGTGAGTTAATTGTAATTTGGAGCTGTTTGTTGCTTTTAAATTTTTTCTTGATTTGCTTGCTTGCTTGTTTTTTTTTATCTTGGTGCATTCTTTGATCGACAGTCTAACTTTGCACCTTGCAAAATGGTAAGGTTAAAGTGGTGTGAAATATCAAACCGGGGCATTACTATTTCGAACATGACGTGACAAAACAGATCTACATTTTGTATCAACCGTCTCAGATACGTTTCCTTAATTAAATGTTCAAGCCATGCATTGTTGTTGCGTGCTGACAGTGTGGAAGGTTTTGTTTGGCATCAATACAAGATAATTTGTGTCTTTAAAGCAGCCTGAAGTGAAACTTGAAATGAAAACCAGAGTTCGTAGGAGGTTGAACAAATACGCTGTTGCTTCTTTTTTCCTCTTAAAAATGCACAATTGTTTTGTGCTATTTTGAACAAACAAAAGAACAGGAAGAGAAAAGTAACAGGTGAGCTGAAGTCACCGTCTGTTGGTATGGAAACAAGGTGCGCTGTCGGCTTTTCTTTTCAAATAATAAAAAAAAGAATGCCTCAGGCTCTACTTTCCCTGCGAACACATAAACCGAATCCCCACATGCCCGGCGTTTAAGACATTTGAATACTTCTGAGAAGGAAAAAGTTTTAGTTCGGATTTGAAAGATTCTTCAAAACATCTGAGGAGATAAACTTGTGAAAAAGGAGGACAAAGAATCTGAACATCTGATGCTTTTAGGTCACAGATCTGAAGAAATATGACTACTTACGTTTTGCACAAAAGTCATGAAAGATTTCAATGGTGCCGACTAAAATCCACATCAAATGTCCTGCTTATAGAAAAAAACTACGGACTAAGAACCCAAAGATTTTTAAATAGTAAATAGCAGGGAAATATGTAAAAAGGACAATAGGGAAACAAAATAACATTATAGCACTTACCAAGCAAATTGAGCATTCATACTGACTTTATTTGGGATGAGTTTGAATGAACAAAGTTGAAAAGCATTGCCTGTCATATATTTTATTGCTTTGTTTATAAGGATCCTGTACAAACATCATGAGGTTCAGAAAATATTTTACTTTGTAAGAAAAAAGGCTACGTTAATGTACAAACTTTAAATGTGGTGATGAATATCTTGATATGAAAGCAGCATGCATGAAAAAGGTTATGAATATTTCACAACGTCATTATTCAGAATGTGTGATATCGCCCTCTTCTCAATTGAACATTTGGTGGCAAGACATAAAAAATTATTCCTAAAACCTACTTTGTCAGGATAAAGTCCAACTTTGTGCTTTTCCTTTTTCTTTCGCTCTCTCTTTTTTAAAGAAGTTTTCTCATTGTGATACAATAAAGCATTCAGTTCCATCTTCTGAATCTTTTACCCTCATACCAACTAACTTCATGTCTCGTTTTTTCCTCCACTACATCCATATGGTTCCTTTTTGCCTCCTGGCTGGTTCGTTTCAACCTCAGCATCCTTATACCAATACAAACATTCCCTCACTTATGAAAAAGTCCAAACACGTCACTCTGGCCTTCCTGACTTTATCTCCAGAACATTGAACATGATGTGTCCCTCTGATGTACTCAGTCCTGATGCTATTCATCCTCAACATGTCAAAAGACAACCTCGACATATTTTAGTGTTTTTTTTTAATGAAATTTGTACAAGACACCATTCTGTAGACATTCATTCTTGCTGATACTCTTTTTTTTAACACATTACACACTTATGGTTCTCGTACATGTCCAGCACTAGTCTAACATACTTCTCTGCCACTCCAGCTCTCCTTCCTCAGCACCTTGTCATGCGCTTAACCCAGGCCTGGACCGATAGGCTGAAGTCCATGTTTGTAATTCACATATTTGATTTGGCTCAGGCATTAGATTCCCTTCTTGATAAAATAACCTGCATTTATCTGGACTTGGGATCAGCACAAAGAATCATTGGCCTGTCTCCCCTTTAAGTTTGTATTAAAGTCCACCTTTCTTTGACCTGCTGAAGCTTTGAATGATGTTCCTATAATAAAGGTTTGCTGATTTATGGAGCCAGACATAGCTGCTTCCGCTCAGATGCTTTGCTAAAGGTTTCACTATTGTGTACCTGATATTATACTTTTTTGTTGTCCATCATTTTGACCAACAGGATAAAAAAAAAAATCGGTCATGTTCTATTTTTACCCGTCAAATTATAATCACATTAACATCAGCCAATGGAATTATTAATGGAGACTGAAATTAAATGTGCCGTTTCTACCAAAGTTTTTGAATGGGCTTCCTAACGCTCCAAAGCATCCGGCCCATAACTCTTCAATGCTTTGTCAGCTCCTGGTCAGAAAGACTCATTTAGTTCAGTGTCCATGAGATGATATTCAGAAAGGATTCTTTTCTTTGATTGATTTTAGTTGCCTGTGCGATGAAATATTTGCGTAAAGTCTATCATGTCCTCGCATGTGCACCAGTAAAGGGTGTTAATTATATCCTGTCAAATGACCGACAGGCTTTTAATTTCCCTGTTGTTTAAAAAATAACCGGCCAAATACGGAAAATATTCAGTTAACGCGACCTCTGGACCCTATGCAATGCATCCCTAGTGAAGGTCGTATCACATCATTTCCTTGCAAAGAAACAAGAAGAAACATGGTTCGACATTTGTATTTATTTTTTTCATGACAAAAATGGAAGAATGACAAACAGTAGCAGGTGGGTTTCAATAACACATTAAACATGAAATATTCTGTTGCCATGGACATCCCACATGCTGCTAAACTTTACTTGTATTGATCTTGCATGAATCCCAGTTGTGAATGCTATATTAAAATATTCAAAAGTTGGTTTAAATTCTGCTGCAAAAAATGATGGTTTAAGATGATCCTCTTTTCTTTCATTAAGGTCAGTTCAGTGTTTCCTGTGCTTAAGGAGATAATGAAGACAGAATTAAAGCTCCTCTCCTTCACCTTTAAATAATTCAAACTTCTTATATTGCAGCTGCCGCTCAGATTCAGGGTAATTTCTTTGTTCCACCAAACAAAACGGTTTTGAGTCTGTCAGGCTAAGCAGGAAACAGAAGAAACAAAAGTGTTTCAGGAAATGAAGTTTAAACATAAAAGATTCAAAGGTCAAAACTAGGACAAAAAGAATAGGGAACAAAACCCAATCAACTATGAGATTGTGGGGGAAAAAAGGTTTAGTATCTCTAATCAAGCGGACTGTTGTACAAAGGTTTGCATTCAGTCGAATGGATTCTGCAGGGTCAGTTGCACAAAACATTATAACTTTGCATGTTTGCATATTGGAAGTTGTTGTGCTTTATTCTTAGTTTTTAAAGCTGAAAACACGAACATATGTAGCGGAATTCCTGCGTCTTCTCGCACAACAGGGACCCACAGGTGTGATCAGATGTTCTCGCTCCTGTTAAATGAGCTGCTACATTTTTATACAACCTGCAAATGATGAAGGAATCAAGATCTGTCTGACAGAAAAGGAAGACTTGAACATTCTCAGTAAATTCCCATGAAGACTCACAAGAAACTAGCTCAACTTGATCTTGATGATTTCTTTTTTCTTTTTTTTTTGCACTGACTCACCCTGGGTGAAGGAGTTGAACCATGTCTTAGTGATCGATAGACAGTGAAAAGTGAGATAACTTGTTCTAGGATGAAGTCTGACAGCAGGGACTTTTTGCTTAATGTTTGTGTTCCCGATGAAGCTTCAGTGAAAGCAGATCATCAGAAAATTGTTGAGGTATGAAAAGGACAATTTGCTCTTTGAATTGATCTGCACTCAGGAGACTATGAAAGCGGGTGTTTGTGTGTGTGTGTGTGTGTGTGTGTGTGTGTGTGTGTGTGTGTGTGTGTGTGTGTGTGTGTGTGTGTGTGTGTGTGTGCGCGCACGTTACGTGATCTGCTTCAGGTCTATAGGGTGACAGATCAGCTTTCGTGCAATGCGTCTGCAGACACTCGGTTTCCTGTGCAGAGGGGAAGCGGAGCTGGAAAGTGACTGCTGCTAGAAGCTGACCTCGGGTGTAGATTTCAGGACACAGAAAACCTGTTTCATGGGTATTTCTTGTATTCTCGCGTCATCCCCGTCTACTTCAACATTTGGAGTTGAACCTCATGCTAGCTTTGGTTCAGCTAATAGTTTATGTTTGTATTCCTGAAACATAGTACCTTGAAAAGTAACCAGTCCAATTTTCAAATTTTAACATTGCAACTTGAAACTTTACTGCATTTCCTTTGCTGTGATTGCTCCATTCTTACCACATGAATGCACTTTGATCTAAACCGTCCCCATTGTTTCCCTGGCTTTATGTTTAGACTTGTTGCCCTGCTGTAAGATTAATCTCCACGTCTGGATCATGTCTTTTGCAGGTTTTAATAGATTTTCTCTCAGGATTGCCTTGTATTCATCTCCATTTCTCAGGATTGTCTTGTATTCATCTCCATTCATCTTCTCATCTGATCAGTTTCTCTGTCCCTGCAGATGACAAGCTTCCCCCACAGCACCTGCTGCTTCATACAGGTGATGCGTTCAGGGTGATATGTACTGTTCGGCTTCTTCTGCACATCGTTCTTTTGACTAGAAACACCTTCTCTCATGTTTGCTGTGTTTTTTAAACTCGCGTCTCGAAGTACAAATGAGACATCTTTTGGCTTTCATTCAACAAAGACTTCATCAACAATTTACCGCTGAGAAAAATTTGGTGTCAGAGTAAATAGGAGATACTTTATGGGTTTAATTTTTCTCCTTTGACCCAACTTTCATATTTTTCTCGGTAAAGAAATGGTGGAAAACCATGAACCATTTTCATCACATTTCACCACACAGTTGTGCACTACTTTGTCATATAAAATCTCAGCAAAGTGCATTAGCGTTTGCAACTTGAAGGACACTGAGACAGTACATACATCGCTGCAAAAAACAAACAAAAAACTTATATACAACCTTTGTTGTATATAACGTTAAAAATATTCTGGATTTACCAGAACTAACATTTGCCCAAAACTGTGATGCAGATCCCATGATTGTTTGCAGACACAACTGGGAAGTGTCATCTGCTCACCTTTGAGACAAACAAGGAAACACATGTTCATATTAGGTGTGATCAGATGAGAGGTGTAAAACAGAACCGGTGTGTTCATGTAAGGTGCTGCTGTGCTCATTAATAGCAGCTGTTTGAATCAGCTGACTCCCTCGGCTCAGTGGGAGAATTTGCTGACGGCCGCAGAGACATCGAGAGCAAGAACAGGGTCAGAAGCATCCGACGCGTCCACAAAGATAAAGGAGTCACATTTGCTGCTTTTTCTCTCGTTCATTTCCCGACTCGGTGTACACCTGCCTCATATCTGCCCTTCTCTTCTTTCGCTTGCCCTTCTTCCCTCCCGTCTTTGGTTGTTAATCGGTGTTTGTGCTCCATCTTTCCTTCCGTTTCTCCTGCATCCTTGAGTATCATAGAGAACGGAAAGGTCAGAGGGGGTGAAACAGGATGATGTTCTTTCAGGATGAAAGAGACAAACACACAGACATGTGAACCAAATGAATAGACTCTAAAGAAATGAAATCTGTCCCCAGGAAAAAAAAAAACACACCAAAAATACGCCATTTTAGCAGTTTTTTCCACTGACAGCTGAAACGTTAGCTTCACAGGATGGCAAACTGCAACTCAGCAGATCAGGAAGCAAGGACTCGCTTGCTGTATGTTAAAATGCAGCCACATAAGCAGGGGGGAAAAAAAATCTGTTCCCAGGCTGTTCTGACTTCACAATGTTGCGCATGTGAGCATAATTGAATTTCATCTTTGTAAAAGAGAGCTTTGACATTATTGTGTTAGCGGAAGAATATGCTGCTTGGCCTTAAGGGGAAAACGGCAGTAAAGTGCAACATCATCATACCTAACCAGGGCAGTCTGGCTCCCCGGAGGATGTCTTAGTGCTTTACGTTTAATTAGGCAGAGAATCTTGTGTAAGTGAGGAACGTCTGACCTTTGTGATGTGGTGACTGATAGCTGAATGGAGAAAGGTGATGAGAGCAGCTTTTCAGTGACTCAAAACCTCGGATGCCAAGTAAGTCGGTGCAATGATTCAGAGCAACATTAGTGATGCACATACGATTTTACAGTTAATAAATATATTTTTGCAATAATTTTGTGCTGCTTTTGAATTCTCACATAAACTTAAATAAGGGTCAAACTAGAAATCTTACTGTGGCTGCAATCTTCCAGCTTGCTGGGAAACATCAACTATATTTTGTCTGACAGTGATGAGGAGCAAACAGAAATATTAAAACATCAAATATGCCATAAAAAAGTTTGTAGGACAGAATCTGGTTTTCTGCTATGAAATCTGCTTATTGGTGTATTTGGATGAACCTACTGTCAACATGCCTTAATATTCTTAATAATTTGAGCTCAACTTTGGAAACAGAATTTTGTCTTCCTGAAATGTAAACTCTGAAAGAGCATTCTTGGTTTACTCGCAACCCTGTAGAAACCTTCCGGTAAACCATTCTGGCATTTTCTCTGTTGCATTTCCAAATGTTGACTATACAAATTTGCATCAGTGGAGTTTTATCAGTAGCTGAAGGAGGAGGTCACGCAGCAGACCCTATGAATTAATGTGTTGGCAGATGACATCGTGTTCTGCAGTGAGAAAACGGAGGTAGTGAGAGAAGGGATAGATTGGTGGAGACAATCTTTGGAGGAGTACCACTCGGTGTGTGTGTGTCTGGATGAGAGGAGAAGAGGTTTGATGCCAAAGCTGCAACGAGCGTAGGTACTGAATGTGGATGAGTTTCATCATCTGAAGCAATGGGTAACTCCTTAGAAGAGCTGGCAAAAGATTATGCCTGGTAAAAATTGGGCAATTATAAGTGTCTAATTTCCTTTTTAAAAGTGATTTAAGGGGAAAAGTCGTTTTTACATCTTCAAGGTAAAGAGATAGTTTTTGAACCTGACTTAAAAAAAGGTTAGGCGTTCATCAAGTCATGATCTGCTCAAATCTCGTTTTGTTCTCCTCAAGGGAAGTAAATGTTGTAAAGATTTGTAGGTCAGTCAACGCAGTCGGTAAATTGAATAGAGCCTTGTTAGTAATCTGTAACCTTTATCAAGATTAAAGATAAACGTTATCATTGAAATGGCAATAAAACACACCATTGATCCCCGAGGAATAAATCATCAAATAATTTGATCTGAATTCATCAAGAACAGTTTGAATTAATTGCAAAAGAAACATTAAAGCTTACAAAATCTATTTGAAGCGTCCGCATCGTCACACGAACAACGTCTTTGATAATCAGTCGTTGCTGTACGACGAGCAGGAGTGACTCCTTAGGCTGAAGGACACAGTTAAACTCCAGTTGACCTATAATTATAGCGTTTCGTTCTGACTGCTTGAGCAAAACAAAGGTGCAGAAGGAGGCGGCAAGAAGACGGAGGGGAGGGTTCGGACTTTAACCCTGACGCTTCTGAAGCTAGTTCAGCTGCTGAGCTCCGGCCTTCCCACCGGCACCGACAATAAAGTGAGCTCAGACACAACAATCAGCTCGCTCCGACCCGACTGGTCAGCTGCTCCACCCTCCGACCGGCATTTATGGCTTTTATAATCCCTAACAGCTTGTCAGAGAACACTGCGATCACACAAAAATGTTTTAGGTGGGGCACAGGGCAGCCATTCCTTCCACAACTGCAATCCACACCTGCAGCCCAGGGTGGTCAGTCTATTTGGATTGTCGGAGATGGATTTGTCGGGATGTTTATCCTGAGTTAAACTGTTCACCTCACCATTATCTTGCTGGAAGAAAAACTTTTGCAGATGATTTCCCAGGGTTGTTAAATCCTTTTTCCCCTCCTCCTTTATGATCTCATTTGGCTGGGATTACTATTTCCTGGTAATTTAGATCACAGTCCCTCATGAAGGTTTTATATTTATACAATTGTAGGAAATGACTGGGAATTGTCTGCAAAATCAGCTTCTAAGTTATTCAGATTGAATCATCTTCCTAGGATCCTTCCATGGAATCTGTGTTTTCTTTTTCTCAGGAATTAGGACTTAAAATAATACCCTTACAAATTGGGATAAAAAAATACAAGAATCTGTTAATTTGTGTCCATTTTCATTATAATTGTGCTGGTTTTGCATCAACTCCTCTTTGTACCAAAGTTTTCTAGTTATAGTCACTGTTTGACTATTGAAGCCTAGTCCAAACTGTGTTTTGCCAGAGCTTACTCCAAACACACCAACAAAACAAAAGCAGATGGCTAAAAGTGAACAGAATCAAAGGTCCAGTTAAAGTTCAGGACTGCTGTGCTGGCACCCTAACAGAGCTGTGCAGTTAGCAAATGTCTGCAGACCTCAATGCACTGATCTGATGCTGTAAGGAAGCACAGAGAAGGGAGAGACTGATGGCCACAAAACTGAGTTCATGCTGGTAAAGATGCTCCCACAAGCAAGTGAACTTAGTTTCTTAGAGTTCTGTATGTGCAGAAAGGTTGTCAAGATCAGGATTCATCGTGAAAGGCAGGGATTTAAAAAAGAGAATCTAGGGTAAACTTGCAAATATTTAATCACTTCTTTCTATTTATTCAGCATAAAAAAAACAGATTCAAGTTCATGAGGTTAATTTTTTTTCTCTCTACAACAGGAACAGTTTCCAATTATTTCTGTTTTTTTGTGGGGTTTTTTAAAACATGAAATAAGCCATTCTTTAACCTTGATGTGACTCACTGCTTTGCTGTAATGTGACTCTGAATCTCTTCTAAAACACACTGTTGGCAATTTGCTGAACATTTAAGAGGAGCTGTAGCCTCTATTGATGAGGCCGGTGTTAATCTATTCCTATCATGTCTGGCTGCCGGCAGGAACTCTCCCTCCCTCTCTCCCTCCCTGCCTGCCTGCCTGCCTCCTCTCAGTGTCTCTCAGTGTCTGTGGTGTTTAAAGTCTGAGGTAAGAGGAGCTGAGGAGGAAGCATCTCCTCATGCACCTCCTGTAAGACGAGACGTAACCTTCTCTCTCGCCGCTTCGTTAGAATCTGACTGGTGGCTGTTCGTTAGCCAAGCCTGCAGCGATGAAGAGGAGGAGGTTTCAGCTTGCAGGCTGTGTTGCCACCAACCTAAGCACTGCGCAGCTCCGCCCTGTGTCAATATTGGTGTATTTTCAAACTGTGGCCTTTGACCTGGGCCAACCTGCTAGGACAAATGTCACGATGAGAAGGAAAAAACAGCCGCATTTTATGTCTCTTCTCCGTTTTGGATTTAATTCCCTGCGCGCAGAGAGACGTTTGAATGTTAAAGTGATGGAGATGAAGGTGTCATTCACAGCTCAGTGACTGTGTTTGAAATTCCGCTCGTCTGTTAACTGACTCCATCCAAGAAATCCACAGCAAGGAAGGAGACTGACAGAGACACGCGAAGGAGGGGAAAGTGTGACTTCCAGAGCGTTTAAACAGGCTGTGCTGCCGCTTCTGCAGTTCCATTCACTCTGCCGTCACTTCAGGATCCAGATTCTCCGGAATCAATGCAGCGTAGTCGGATATGTTGTCTCCTTTTATTTCCCCACGTTCCTCCAGCTGCGAGAGCAACTTGGTGAATCCACAGTGCATCGGGACCACATGTTTAAAGCAGATGCTGTAGTTTCTGGAGCATGCCCAATCAGATTTAACCTCTCATGCCCTCTGTCTTTATTTTGCATGCTGGCGCAAAATGCTACAGGCATCCAGGATGTTTCTTTGGGCCTAAAATCTGAAATATGCCTTGGGCAAACTTCAATGTTTAGATTGGTTTTGGCAAAACAAATCAATCACTTTCAAATATTAATTTACTCATATTGATTCACAACCCTTCTCAAATGTTAATGCAAAATACAAGCAGTCGTTTACCGGCAAGCTTAAGAACACGCTCTGCTCTGATGCAGATCTTCCACAAGGTTATTTCCATCAATTACACCATTCAAAGGTTTAAAATCTTCTGAGTTTTTCTTGGATAGCAGTGTCATTGAAGCGGATTATTCCGATGCATTTTGAAATTTCTAAGAGCTGACGTACTTTATTTCTGCTCGCGAAGTGGCTCTGCAGTTCTTCTCTCTTGATCACATGTGACCAGTTCCTTTTCACAGTTCAGCAGAAAAATGGCTTCCGTGTGAGGAGAGTAAATAAATAAGACCTGAGACAGGCACATCACGGAGAACATTACCCTGATCAAAGTCATAAAACTTGCATCAGACGGGACTTTTAATGTCGCCTACCTGGTGGGTGGAGCTGAGCAGCTTTATTTATCACTGCCTCCATCAATCCATCCGTCTCTCTGACTCTGTCTGTCCGTCTCCCCCTTGCAGCTGCCAGCTGGCAGCACCTCTGTAGACTCATCAATAAGACTGACAGATTGGAGATTGATGACGCCGACTAACAGAGAAGAAGCTGTCCGACTGACAGATTATACTCATGTGGAGACACAGAGAGCTCCGAAGCCGGACAACATGTCAGGAAACTGAGGACCAGGATCATTTTCGTTTCAGGTCAAGATTTTAGGATTTACTTCTCTATTTCAAATCTCTTTTCTTTTAGGGTAATTTAGATTTTTTGGGAGGACAAACAAATAAAATTGTGATATTTTTGTAAGTTTTGAACCAGCTCAGAGTGAATAAAACTCAGCTTCTTTTGTACAAACTAAATCTAAAGCTTTGGACTCAAATCACCTCATATTTTTAGATTTGACTTAATTTGAACAATCATATTTTTGGGAAACCTAAGAAGCTTATGTACATGTATGTCTCCTCCTACAGATTCAGTGCCCTGTATTACATGAAGTCCAACTTCATTATCGTTGGTAAAAAATAACGTCCAGTCACACCAAGAAAGATGATTTTAAATACATTTTGTAACAACTAAATTAAGGTACGTGCATAAAACTGTTTTGGATATTTTTAAAGATTTTTTTCTGTTACATGCAGTGTAGGTAATGTGTCTTGTCAAGAAGTAAAAGGGTAGAAAAGGAAATAGACAGTAATCATTACAAATGCAAAAATCTGGATTTAGGTCTTATTGAGACATTCTTTAGAGAAAGTAGTTGGAAGAAAAAACATGCTGAGCTATTTTGTCACAAGAATTGTGCTTGCAGGAGTCAAGGAAGGAGATGAGTAGCTACAGAGCCTGAGTGGTGAAGTTCAACCCAGACAAAAAAAAGAACAGTTCAGCTGCAGCAGTAAATAACATACATTAAGTTAATATGTTTAGGGTGTATGTAAACTTCTGACCCTCTGATCTCGAAACACAATAAAACATTTGAGAAGCAGCTGGAGGCCTGGAGAAACCGTCTGGGTTTTCCTTGCGCTTCTTCAACAACCCTGACCGCTAACAAGCTAACAAGCATAAGACCGCGGATGGATGGACAACCGAGGCTAATGGCAGATACAAGCCGCCCAATGTTGTCCACAGCTTTGTTTACTTCCTGTTGCAACCTCCGCACCATGTGAAAGTTGAACCAGTGACTAATTAGATTAGAAAATAGTCAAGAATCTGCGTAGAATCCTCAGAGAGAAGGAGGTACGAGTTGTGGTCTCTGCTCCCTCTGACTTCGTGATCCTTCTTCTCGCTCTTCGTGCTCTAAACACTCGGCTGGACTCTGCGTGGCTGCCGTCTTTGTTTGGCCCCAAGCAAACGAGCCACAGACGCAAACCTAACAGAGACAAACTGTGTACAATAAACTCCCTCCCTCCATCTTTATGGGGCTCGTTAACTTCCCTCTCCCTAATGGCCGCACGCAGTCGCCAGCTCAGGTCAACAACCACCTCAGCCGATGGATTTTCCTGCTTTAAGGAATCTCGTGATGGGACGTTTGGCTCGGGGAGAACTTCCACTGCCAGCTTGTCTTCTTCTCCAATTTATTTTTTCTTACATCCCTTTTAATGTGAAGCATAAAATCTGACTTTCATTTGTCCTGTTTACCATCTTAATGAAGTCAGCCTGGACAGCCACCATCAGTTTGAGATGTTTCCCAGAGATAGAAATGGAGGAGGGAGAGTTTGTCTGTTGTTGTGAGGGATCAGTAATGCTTCTCTGTCACTGCGTGTTTTTTTCTGTTGAGACCGAATGAACAGACTCTTCTGTTTGTGTTGTAAACATGGAGCTGGAGGGAGCAGAGCGGTAGGTTTGTTTAGCATAAAAACTGAAAACGGAAAAAAATACCCCCCCAAAAAATAACGGCTAAAATATGCTCACCAGCACCTCCGTCTGATTTGTTTAATCAAAACGAAGCAGAACAAAAAACCTAAAATGTCAAAATAACAAATCCTGCAGCTTTACCTCTTAAATGTTAAAGTTTTTTTTTTCTTTGCAGGTTTTCTTCAGTTTTCTGTCAGTCTTATGCTTTGTGGATAGGTACCTAAGTTATTGTCGCTTTCCTTCAAGGTAATTTGATTAAATGGTTTCAATCAGAGGTTTACGTTTTTTATAGAGGATTTTTCTCCGGAATGGTTTCCAGATAATTTGTGGATTATGCTTAGAAACAGGGTCAGTGGGAGGAAACCAGTCTAATTAAATGAACTCCATCAAGGAGGGTAATAAAAAAATCCATCAACAAGTTTTATATTTAACTTTATTTATGTAGCACATTTTTCAAAAACAAGGCAATTCAAAGTGCTTTACATTAATTAGAAAAAAAATACAACAAAACAACAAACCAAAGGAATGAACAAAAAAAAGTATAACCCCATATTTAAGAATAAGTGATCTGTGATTTATAAACCAGGAGTGGTCTCTCTGGATTCTTGTTCTGATGATTTTGATCTAATGTAATGAGTATTTTCTCTCAATAAACTTAAGGTTTTCTCTGCATTCTAAGTTTATTCTAATTCCTGCTTTGGATTGAATGAAAACCTCTGGATCTTTTCGCTCCAGCTGTAGCTTTGATTCCTGTTCTGGGTTGAGTGAAGTAAATGAAATAAATGTCATGGTACTTTATCTGTCTAAAGCAAATATCAACAGCCCCATATTGTGATAGCTGACAACGGTGTAAACTTGACTGTCACCGTATCTATATTTAGGAAATGAAGGTGTTTTTCTTTTGCCTGATTATTCACAAAGTTTGTGAATAATCTGAGAAACTGAAAAACTCTCTCATTCAGGTAGAGCTGCTGTCCAATGCACCAAACGGAGTGAGCTGAGGTGGTTCATCGGACTGGCTGATGTCTCTCATGTCTCAGGTTTCTCAGTGGTCTTCCACTGGAAGAAGACAGAAACTCCCAAAGGAACTAGAAACGCCTTGAGATCCTCCTGAATCCAGCCTCTCATACACAGAGGATGGATGGATAGTTTTATTAGACAAACATACATCTTGCTAACTGAATTATTATCAGCAAACAGAGGATGTGGGCTCCTGTTCATACCCATGACATAGAAGCGTTGCAGACTGACACTTTGCCCCAGAGTAAAATCTTTAGCCATCAGCTGAGCTCCAGCTTTTTTTTTTTTTGAGAGCTTTATTTTCAGATTTTTCACAGACATATATCTAAGACAATACCTACCAACTTCAGGTATCTACTGAGCTTTAGCTTTAACTGTGTGGACATGATTTTTCATAGTCCTTGGGAACATTTTTTTTCTAAAAAGAGTGAAAGGATACTCACTGACTGACTGATTTCCACTAGCAACTCTGTCAAAAATAAAGGTGAACTCTGCTAAATTGAACATTCCCAGAAAATCAAAGACGTCCCAATCAGAATATTGAAGCAGTGATTAACGCAGTGGCAAAATGTTTACTGTGTTCACAAACTGAATTACTTTCACAAAAGCCGCCGGTTTCAGATTAAAAAGCTGTCGTTCAATTGAAGCTCACACCTCGGTCTCCTACTGATCAGACTTCAGTTCTTTTGATTAACATCCGTTTTGTCAGACAGCTGAAGGATTTTGATTTAATAACCAGCCCGTCATACAAAAACTGCTGTGCAACTGGAAAAAGCCTTTCATTCAGCACACCGACGTCCTCTGACAAGCGCAGCGTGACTCTGCGGAGCGTTCAGCTGAACCGGCATTTAAAACGAGCCATCAGATGGACCAAAGGATGTTTTTAACAGTACCGCAGCTGCTGCTCCTGCTGACCCTCGCTGAGCTGGAGAAGGTCATCCCTTTCTCTAAAAGCTCAGTTTACGGCAAACGCGCTGAAATACGAAATACGACGCAGGCGTTTTTCAGATTTAAACGCTTTTTGTTTTGCGAGGCAGAAACCGCCGTTAAAGGGCTGAGACGGAGAAAAAGATGCAGATTTAATCAGTTTAATCCACTTTGTGAATCTGCTGACCGCTCAGCTGTGGATGTCCCTGCTTTAACTTTCCAACTTTAGCATTCAGAGAAGGGAAGGGATTCCCCTGCCGCAGGAGCACAGAGAGCATTTGTTTTTTTCCTCCTCCACCTTGCTGTTGTGGCTGATCCATTCTTGTCTTCTTCCTTCCTTTGTAAAACATATGGATGTGTAAGGGAAGGAGGGATCTTCCCAAGGGGATGCTGCAAACATTTAAAGCACGGGTCACACACTTCCTGTTAGACTCCTTTGTCTCCCATGGCTGCACAAAGTGCAAAGGTGACGTCTTGGAAAAAGCTTAAGCCTTTCCAGGATGTAGATTCAGTGCATCTACATTGTTGCTGGAAGTCCTAAATGTGGTCAAAATGTTTGTAGTAATAAGCGCAACTAATACAGAAGTTAGGAAAAGGATTTGTTTAGCTAATGTCCAGACAGAAAATAAGGAAAACAAAGTTCATCTTATGACACTGAAGCTGTTTGAATCAGCTTGAACGGAAATACGTTCTTTCATAAGTCCATTCATTTTAGTTTGCACTTCTTTGCAGCGTTGCTTCAGTGAGTTGAAATACTGTATAATGAACATGAAGCCCTGGTAGTTGGTTCAGTGAACACTTTGAATCTTGATGCATTAATTATTACTCAGAAGGTTTTAACTGTTTACTAAAGATAAAGTGTCCAGTTTATCCTTCTTTTAGAAAAAAAAAAGCTTTTTAAAACTACATTTTTAAATATCCTTTGTAATGATTAATGCTCCAAAATTCAAGGTTTCATCTGTGCAGCAGCCATAATAGAGATTACAGTGATTACATTATCAGACTCCTTTACACCCACATTCAGTTTGAATGATGATCCAGCTTTAACAGACCACCTAATTGCTGTCTTAGTACTGTAAAATGTTACAAACAGTGCTGCCTGTTTATCTCTGAGCAGTTTCACTCTGTAACAATATTTGTCAGGCATTTGGACTTGCTGCCTAAACGGTCTTCTGTCCTTTTCCTACAGCCATACGGAATGTTTTGCAGGTTTTTGCTTTGGTTTCTTTCGACATTTGTTGAAATACAATTAGACATGTAATTGTATTTAAGAGTAAAATGTGCACTTCATGACATCGAATCGCTTTATAACGGTGTGCAAACATACATGCGTTCTATTTTTATTCATTTAGCAAGAGATGGTCTCTTAAACACTTTGTGCTTTCTTAGACATGTTGCACAAAGAAAGCATCCATTGTTGGTTAAGGAGGAGCCAAATACTTGTGTTGTGGAGTTTTTTCTTAATTTTTCATTTGATATTTCCAAATCTTTAAGTGCGCCTCTTTCCCCTTATTGAAATTTCAAGACAATTTACTTACTATCAACATTTGTTTGGAATCGTCTGTAATTCCTGGAGGGTAGAGCACAAGACAGGGTTTGAGGGAAGAAAACTTTGTGTGTTTTGGGTCTTTAGTCTGCAGCAGATTGATTTAATTTGCAAGCTGAACAAGGATTTGGTACTGTAAAAACAAAAAGAGACAAGCCAAGTAAACAACTCTGTTTGCTTATAGGGTTAAAGGACTAAATTAAAGTCATTCACAAAAATATTAATAAATAAAAAAAGTCTGCTGTAGTAGCTAAAGTGAGTCCAGAGTACTTGGATCTGCTGGACTTATTCAGCAATAATACTTTTGAATAAAGGCAAACAATCGATCTTTTGTAGCAGTGAGTGTTCTTTTATTTTCCCATTTTTATTGTGCAGGATGCTCTCATCAGTGCAGCCATATAGCTGCGCACACATCCACGTTGTTCATCTGACTCTCCTGATGCTCCACGTGTGGACAGACACGTTTTGGCTTTCAGCAGCTCCTTGGTTCTCGCTGCGACATCCTGCCTGAGCGCTGCATGTGCATATGTGTGTGTGTGTTTCTGTTCTTGTGTCAGTGCTGCATCAGTAAAATGTGTCTGTGTGCACGCATTGTGTATGCAGGTGATTTATCTAAGTCAGCGCTCGCTCTGCCGACCACCACAGTTGAATCCTAATTCTGCCTTTGCTGCCTTTATTCCCCGTCAAAGAGCTGCTGTTCATTCAGAGTAAAAAGGATGGAAGGGAAGCACGCCTCACTTTTTCTTTCCTTACATACTTCCATCTGTCTCACCTGTCTCACACTCCCTCCTCTCCATCCCCAAGGTTGTTTTCTGCCTCTGGGAAAAGGTTTGCATATTTCCGGAAATGGATGCAGATTTAGAAAAGAAAAAAAAAAAAGGTCCTTCTAGATTAAACCTCTTATCACCCAACAGAGCTGGTTGTCACAGATGAGCATGTTTGTCCTCCTGACTCTGTTCCATAGTCATTTACTACAGTATTCACCCATCTTTCATAAGTGATCAAAATCTAACTGAGATTAATAGAAAGTTCCAAGAAAAGTAATGGTAATAAAATGAGTTCTTTACATTCAACCAGCAGAATTGGCTCAGCCAAATCTGGATAAAGCCGTCCCAAAAAAAACACACCTTGATTTAAACAGTGAACACATCATCAGATTGAATGGCCATTGCCCATATTTACCTGCAGGACACCTCAAGGCTCAATTTGAGTTTTCTTTAGCTTCTGGTTCCTCGGGTTTAATTTTCTTTTTTCTTCCGTTGGGCTCCTGTGGCAGCCCAACGAAAACGTGATGTGGTGTTTTTCTTACAAACTGTCGCAGAATGGAGCAAGAGATGTACCAGCAGTTCAAGGCTTTATCTGCAGTAATAAAGACGTCACTCTAGTCTTTCATTGTGAAGATGTAATTTAGCTGAAAGATGAAGCTTTATATTTGCTAGTCTACATTCAAGTCCTGAATTATGGTGTGAACATGATCCGACCTTGATCTGACACAGCTAGCAGGTTTGCTACAAGCTTGAGTCAAGTGCTTTTATGTAGTTTGGCTTGCATTGCTTTATGGAAATTTGTTGAAGTTGAAGTAACAAACTTTTTCAAGTCCTATGCAACCTTCAGTGCATATTCTCAAAATCTGCCAGTATACTAAATTAATACAGGGAAAGAAACTGATAAAATAAATCTTTCTATTTTCTACTCACTTGAAACACAGCATCTGCTTCCTGTATTTACATTAACTACTGTCATCAGACCAATAAACAGACTAAACTTTCTCACGGGACTTTTAATGATAGGTCTGTTGTCTGCTTGGACCTTTCTCTGTGGGAACAGAAATGATCCAGTTTTAGACCAAAGTAGAGGAACTATGGGTGTAAAAACAGCAGTAGACACCAGTGGTCTCATTTATAAATGTGGAGTTTGCACAATATGCCTGAAACATTCGTGTCACTTTCCCTGCAAAGTTTGTGATCTATAAAAAACAAAATTGATGTGAGAATGTTGGGTCCCTGATTGAAACTCTGACCCATCCAGCGTACAGCTGGATCTGAAGACAGGGGAAACTGGTGACACAGATGGTGAGGCGAGGTATTGAGTCCACACTGCATCATGTTTCTTCTGACATTTAATTTCTTTCTATCCACTTTATCTTAAACTTTCAAAACAGCAGGGTTATTTAAGATTCTGCTGGTGAGTCATAGCTATACTAAGAACCTTTCAAATTAAAAAAGACATATAAACGAATTCAAGTCTTAAATAAAAGTCTGCACCATATTTCATCGTCGCTTTTTCCCCCCAAACACATTCTACTCCTCGGATGTCTAACAGTTTGCCTTCTGATAGGAAAGAAGTGGAGGAGTCACATACGTTTTTTTTCTGAACTCTCATCTAAAGGCTGACCTACTTCAATTTAAGATGTTGTTTTGAGGAAAAATAACAATTTTTAAAAAAGCATTATGTTGAACTGCATAAGGAAGATGCCTCCAGTTTATTCTTCTTTTGGGACAAAATCCTTCATGGATTTTCTCTTTTCTTTTATTCAACGCCGCAAACATTCCAGTTGAGAAAACCTTCAGATTAAAGCTTAATGAAGTGTCCGGAGCAAAATAAAACAACCTTGAAAACATTCCAGAGGTCGAAAAACATTCCACATGCCAGTACAGGCGATGCCTCTCTCCAGTCTGACAGTCACCGAGCGAGGCTCCCACTTTCTGTGCAGCTCTCTGTCATTACCGCCGTCTCCCTCCTGGAATGCCGCCACTTGGTTCAAACCGCGTCTTTCTCATGACTCCTCCCACAAACTCCCAGTCCCACAAACCAGCTCAACCAAAAAAAAAAAAAAAAAACCACACATTCCTCGATGAGTTTGCTTCACTCTGAGGAAAAAGGAGGAGAGAATTGAGTGGAGGAGGAAAGATGAAGACAGAGAGGGTAATGCAGTGTGATGTATTAATCACAGTCGGAGGTAATTGAGAGGCTGAGAGAGGACCGAGGCCAGCGAGCCATCCTCCATCAATGTCTCGTTCTCTGTCTCTGTGTAAACACTGTTACTGTACCGCCTGAATATTAATACAGCAACACTCGGCCGAGCGAGCGCATACTGACTGATGGTGGAAGTGTCCTTACAAGACTGCGCATTGTTGTTCCTGTTTCCTGCATCACTGAGAGCCTGTTCTGGCTGACACTTTCTCTCGATTCGACCTCGCGGGAAGGCAGAACAAAACTGGTCAATGATTTCATTTTGTTTTTTTCTGTCCCTCCACCCCCCCGTTGCTGGAAATCAGAATCAGCATCCTTTACACTTTAGCCGACGGTAAAAAAATATAAGAGCAGTGGGGGAAATGTTGACCCTTAGCCATAAAGAAACATTTGTCACAAACATCTAAGGTAGAAGCTGTACATTTCCACAAACTTTGTATCAGTGGCTTGGAAGAATTTATTTATTTATCATTATTATTATTATTATTATTATTATTGTAAATCTGTAGCTAGTCTGTTTTACTCCTGGAGTAATTTGTGTGCAACCAATTGCAGCTATTCAGAGGAATAAATAATAGGTCCATGGTGACACTAAGTGAACTGCACAAATCGTGATTACTTGTTCATTGTAACACTGCACATCGTTTAAAACATACCATTCACCAGCACAACACAGTGATAGAGACAGCATCATACTTTTGGAATACTAGTATCTAGTAAATGAGAATAAACAGCTATATTGAAATTAACGGGTGACCAAACGTGAGATACGCCGCAAAGAGGGGGGGAAATATTCCAGGGCAGATGAGTGAAGCTGGATGAATGTGCAGCAGTAATTAAAGTGGTTGTAATGTGACAAAATGCGTAATAGTCTAAAGCAGCGCTTCTCAATTCCAGTCCTCAGGCCCCCCCTCCTCTGCATGTTTTAGATGTATATCTATCCCAGAAAGACTGATTCAAATGACTGCATTATCTCTTCTGCAGCCATCAAGTACTGCAGAAGCCTGATGATCACCCACTGATTCAATCCAGGTGTGTGGCAGAAGGGAAATGCCTAAAACATGCAGGGCAGGTTGGGCCTGAGGACCGGAATGGAGAAACTGGTCTAAACGCTCTGAATACTTTTTAAACGCACTGTAAATTAATCGGTTTTATATCCAGTGCTGACAGTGGAGTATTTATTTATTTTTTCTGAAATGTTGAACTGCTCCTTTCACAAACTCGTTTCGCCACTCTCCAGCACAAACACCCAGATAACAGCTAATTGGATAATAAGTTCGAAGATGCTCCATCTTTCTCAATCGGCCTAATTTGTTACTGCTCACATGAAGTTTCTCCACCCTCTCTCTGTTGCCTCATTATTCACTCGCACACTGATCACTAAATACAGAGAGACATAACGCAATAATGATAATGCATAACAGCAGCATCTATAACATTATGAAGACTTCTAACAGGATTGAATCCCCCTGGTTTCTGTGGGCCATACAGTTTACACTCGTTCATAAATAAGCTTCGGTTTCACATTGCTGTGCTTTAGTTGGAGGCAGTTTTGGTTGCTTCACCCTGGGAATTTATGTGATTCACATCATCGCCGTGCCCTCAATGGGCTCTGCTGTATGGCAAGAGCTTTTTATGTCTCTGCTAATTGCAAGCTGCCTGATTAAAACACCAGAAATAACGAGGTATTACGATCATTATCAGACGCCTTGCATCTAAATTCCTCTTTAAGTCTCCCAGTCTGTGAATGCAATCAAAACTTGTCTGAAATTGTTATTCGTCAGAGTTTTATTGTCAAGAAGGGTTATTTCATGGTCCCAGGACTAATAATGGAGCTGTCACATGCACTGTGATGTGTCCTCTTTCTGTAATTGATGGTGACGTGCAGAAAGAGCGGACGTCGAGGCGGCTGATGGCGTCGGTGAACCCTGCAGCTACTTTTCATCCCGGCTGACCCGGGTCTCGTGGCTGGAATTTTCCTTTTACATTTGAGATGTAATGTTATGGTTTAACTACACACATGCTCTTCTGAACCTGAAAAACCTAAGTGCATCTATGCTGCTTTTGCAGGAACTAAGATACTTCTGATCAAATGCATTGATTAACTGATCATGTGATCATGTCTATAAAAGCAGGAGTTTTGCCAGTTTCCTGTTCGGGGGGGACACAATCACATGTTAGATGGAAAAAGAAAATCAGTAATGATGAAATGCTTCATGAGATATTCAGATAACGACATGAGACATTATGTGATGTTTTGGTTCGATAATTTTAAGAAAACAGAAACTCCTCCATTTGCTGTTTTTCAAACATATAATGAAGATTTTTCAGATCTCAAATCTTCTAACAAAGAAAAGTGTAGAACATTCCACGTCATTAGCGACACATTGTTGTTTTTATCCTTGTCTAATTCTTAGGTGGCCATAGCATCTAAATTTAATTAGTACTTCATAATTGACATGGTTAAACTTCCCTTCAGGTTCATCTGATTGGTTTTACCTCCTGTTTGACGTTTACCCCTGTGTTCATCTGGATTGTATCGCGAGATCTCACACAGAATGCTGTGAGACCTTCTCTTCATTTTTCCGTTGTTCACACGGCACAGAAACTCTGACTTTCTTTTTCTGCTGCTGACCTTGGAGCATCAACAAACTCCTTAAATTATCCCCAGACTGACAAAAACCCGGCTTCCTGTTTTCAAACCTGTAAACATGTTTCTGACTCAGACTGCGGCAAATTAACGAAGGAGGCGGAGCTGTGCGTGTACCTCTGACTTCAATTAAACCCACAGAATCAGTTTAAAGCCCCAGACTTGCCTGGCTCCTTATCTGCTGTTCAAACATTTCCATGTTTTTACTTGGAAGGCACTTTATAATACAGCTCTGTTAATTTCCGCTTTAATTTCAGAACCATTTTCTGCTTTGTAGCTCTCAGTTCTCTCCTGCAAAAAGCTCTGTTAATGTACTTTAAACAAATCATTTGCTTGGTGCAGCCGGTAGAACACTGCTCATTAGGTGCAAGTTTAGAAAAAGATTATCTTGTATTTAGGAGGGAATTGAGGAACTCTTAACGAGTGATTTATTTCCCGTGTGAATGACAGAGGTGCAGCCAGCCAAAGTAAACGATTTGCAGCTCATAATCGTCTCTTTGTTAAACCCACCACCCACCATCACTGTAACAGGCACAGTGGTGGAGGCTGGAGACAGTCGCTGCAATATAATGCATTCTTACCTTTAGTAATACGGACTCGTACATGACTGAGCTATTTTATTTACAGCAAAGGTGAACGCTGAAACTCGCACAAACATGAAACTAGATTTTTTTTAAAAGAGCTGAGCAAATTTCCTGTAAATTACAAAATTATGAATCAAAGCTGTTTATGCGTCCCTTTGTCCTCATTTTGTCCTTCCTACAAATAGTAATGGGACATGACACCTCATCCCACGCAGTAAAATGCATTAAACGTAAATGAACAGACACATGACGCCTTCATGTCCTCTGGTGTCTCTTCAACTCTGCCTATTTGCATTTTCTTCCATGTTTTTTTTTTTTTTCACAGAATTTAAAGGTGAGAAATTGTCATATTGGTTTTGATCATTATCTGAGCTTCCAACGGATTTGCAAGAAAAAAAAAATCACTGGAAATTTTTGCACTTTTTAGAGATTAGAGTGTTGGAAGTCACTCACACTGATAGATATACTGGGAGACACATGGAAGAGCCTGTGGAGATTTGGAGGTTGTGATGTGTTTACGTCCTGAACTGTTACTTTCTATAAAAGCAGATGTCTGAGAGTAGAGAGAGAGAAAAGGGTTAATTATTCTAGCCTCTCTACAACTGCAGAGCATTCATTTTTACCATTGATTAACCATAACAAACGCGTTAGTCATTCATGAGAGCACGGCATGCATTCCTGGAACCTAAAAAGAACAACTTTCTTGTCCTTTCAATGTACTTTGGAAGATTAGAGGTTAGCTAATGAAACTTTATGGGAGCCATAAGGAACTTGGAGTTTGGCTCCTTCATAGACATTTTTAGAACATACAGGATTCTACTCTCCATTTATTGGGTAATTTCTTGCACTTGAAATGTCCTTTTAGTGACTTATTATACCTTTTGGTTCTTTTTGGGATACTTTCTGGCTGTTCCTAGCCTGGCAAAAATCAACCCCTTGTACTACAGTTTGTTTCGTACCGAGGATCTGGGCTTTTCGCTATGGAGAAGCGATTCCTTCCTGGAGAAGTGGAATCGGTTTAGGTTGTAAATTTTACCCAATTGCTAACATTTGCTTGTGATGTATGCAATGCAGCAATTCAACGCTCAGATGCTTACCATCATTTGCATTTTCTGTAAACAGCCATCCTCCAATATGAAGAGAGAAATCAAACAAGGTGTCTGTTAATGTCCACTCGATATTGGGAAGCGTGGATAATACGGACCAAACTACTTTGTTCGCTTCCTCCACTACCATTGCTAAAAGTACAACACCTTCAGACAGATCATCCCCAGTTTCCGTCATGATTTTCCTTTCCTAACCTAATGTGATGGGAGCTTGTCATAATTATGACAAATGTTAAGTAAACCTTTATACTTCAAGTTTGTTTTTACTTTATGTTTTTAAGCCCGTATCAGAGGCTGAACTCAAAAAGTTGAAGCAAATGTTTTTTTTTTCAGATAACTGTCTTTCCTACATTAATGAGTTTCTTTTTCAAGAGGCTTTCTTGGTCTTAATGGGTTTAATTAATTTGAGCTCCTTTATGGTCAAAGGCCAACTTCCATACTTTAATAAGGCAAATTACTCAAATCCTTACTGAATCTTTAAATAGCCTTGTGGTTTAGAACTTGAAATAGAAAAGTGAAGATTTTGAAACACAATGGAACTTCGTGTAAGTTAAAGCAGTTTATTAAATGTCACTCTAAAGCCATCTACATACACTCAAAACGACACTTGTATTGAAACAATGTGCATGCAGTGCTGATCAACCTAGTATCATTTCTTTTCTCAGAGAGAGTAATAGACTGACATTTTTCTTCCTTTTTTATGTGCTTTAACGCTGAATTTCTTGGGCATTTTCTGTTGTTGGTTTCAGACTAAGCCAGTTTCATTTTGACAGTGTTTATTGACATTATGAAGAAGAATTTTCCCCTCCTCATTGTGATTCAGAGGAAACAGCCACCTTCCTCTCAGTCTCTCCTTCTGTCCGCTGTTGACAAGACTTGGTCTTAGCGTTAGCATTAGCCTGTCCACTCATTCCCTTCGGGCCTGTTGTCTCCTTTGGCTAGCTGTAGCACTCTTGGCAGGCTAGCAGCTAATCCAGACTGGATGCTAATGAACTCTGGCCAGTGTCCACCTCGTTCCTGTAGAGATGTCTGCTGCTATAGAGCCCAATGGCTAACAGGCCAACACAGATGAGCAGGGAGGCAGAAAGACAGAGCAGTGAAGATGAGCTAACTGGCCATCTGATGGCTCATTTCTATTGTCTCAATTTGTGAATAATTCAAGAACATAGCAAAAAATCAGCAGAATATATGAAAGAAAACAGAAATTGGAAGTGAATTTGAAGAGACTGCATTATCATTTAACTAATGCAGCCATTAATCCTGCCCATTAAATACACAACTTTTATTAGAATCTTTCAACACAATGTAAAGCTGGGGTAATGTGAAGATGAGTAGTCATTGAGTTAACTGCTTGCCATATTGCAAGCTTTGCGTTACTTAACTCTTTGAGAGTAAATTCATTTGTGTTAAAATCTCATTTTCTCTTTTTTAGACTCTGCCTCTTTGAAGTTCCAGTATTACTTAACTTCAGAAATGGAAACAAATTGTGTCTGTGATAATCAATTTACAAAGTTTCTCAAGATCCACTTTGAAAAACATTCTTTGCTAAACCTCAACACAAATTCAACCCTTACCCTTTATGGCTCCGTTTTTAGGAAGTCTGATGAACAAATCATAAAAATGTAAATTATAAGCCATTTTCTGAATAGCAAAAACTATGTTGGTATTGATTGTTACATGACCAGCAGAGGTACAATAATGCAACCCCTGTTCTTTGAAGACATTTTGGCCCTATATGAACTGAAAAGGCTTTTGCATATTGAAGAAAACTGTTTGAAGCTTACTGTACTTTTTCTCTTGATCTTTGAAGATTTTTCACCTCTCATCCAGTACATCAAGGCTGAGAACATTGAACCTTTTTGCTGATTTACATATTTTTTGGTAAATACTTTCACTCACATTCCCATTTTTTTCCTTTATTCCTATGAAGGGTAAGACTTAGGTTACAGGGTCTAGTGTAAGGCTAGAATGTTTCTTAACTCTAAGATGATTTGATGTCAAAACATGACCAACAAAAAAGACGTAATGATACATTTCTGATTCTTTGTAACATTTTCAAAGCTAGATATTGTTTAAAATATTTGTTTGGCAAATCTGAGGTAAAGTGATAATTCAAGTTTCCAACATGATTCTTAGAAATCTTCTGTCTGATCAGTCAAAAAACTAATCTAAATCAGTGGTGCCTAGTTTTTTCTGCCATTTTGTTTGCAACAGGTTTTCCTTCCTGTTTCAGTCAGACTCTCTTTGTCTTTGTTTAGATGTCATTTATTCCCACAGCAGAGGGTTCTCTCTTTCACTAAACACTGCGTGCTGCAGCGCTCTGTCAACTTCCCTCTATTGTTTCTAGACAATCGACCTGACCTCCACTGGCATGCAACTATTTTTACTGCTCTCCAATGGACTTATATAGAAACACACGTGCATATGGGCTGCTACCTCTTCAGGCGTACCTGCGCACACATGGTGCTGTAAGAGATCCTTCTAAAACAACTGAGCTGCAGACAGCCATCCTCAGAGCTGATGTGATTTATGACCCTCACGTATGACGATGGAGAGAGAGAGAGAGGGAATGTACCATATAGAGTGGAGGTGGAAGACTGAAGGAGAAGCTTGAGTTTAAAGAATGGCTGTGTGTATTCGCTTTTTTATTTTTTCCCCAAAGATATTCCCAGGAGGAAAGGGAAGAATGGAAGAAAAGTAACAACAACAAAAAAACATTCCTTTGATCCACATGTTCCTGATAAAACCCACACTGATTTTTACAGCTGGTGTAAAATCCGCAAACGTTACACTCAGATCTGAAGCTATAAAAGGCAAGACCAGACCGAAAATTATCTCCCTAAAAAGTACGAGGTGAAAAGTCATATTGAACAATGTAAAAGTTTTGTTTTCTTTTACTTTCAGGTGAAAATTGTCACTGACATCAAGCCAAATAATATGGAAGGTGAGGGAGTTTCTATAAGCACATGTAGTCTTTTCCCCTGAACTCTGACTGATCTTTACCTTTTCAGATCCTATTTCATATCATTTATAAAGAGTCCATATTGTGGCCGAAGCAGGATATAGAGGAGAGTTAAAGATAACACAGAAAACCTCAACCCACCTTAGGAACATCAAGAGAAACCCATTCGACTTTCCACTGTTTTTCAATGCTTCAGTGGATGCTAAAGAGTGACAGGAATCCCTAAATTACATCATAAAATTAGAAAGTGATTTTTCCAAACCAAAGAAGGAATTATTCTAAACACAATTGAATTTTTAAAGGACTGTAACCTCAGTGGTTTTTCAGAGTTTAACTTATTCCCCTACTTTCATATGAATCAGACCTGACCTGCACATGTTGCTCAACGGAAATTCTCTCGTCTTTAAATGCCAGACAGGATTAAACACCAAACTTTTCTTGATTGTACTGCAATAACAGAACCATTTATATTTTGAGATCCTTAAGGTTTAAAAAATGCTGGAAGATATTGTGCCTGAGGTCACACATTTTTGCCCCTGGATTTGGTTGACTTCACGAGACGCCTCTTTTATCAAACCGGTAGTTAGAGTTTATTATTTTGAACTGAGGCTTGGAGAAAGTAAGACAGATTTCTGCAGCAGATGCCAGAACTTCACTTCGAAATCATACTTTCTCGTCTGGCTTTTCTTTGTGTTGAAGCTGGACTGTAGCCGAGCGAATCAAAACCACATTTCCCACACGCTCATCTCTCCCTTTTCGCCTGTTTTATCACTCCACCTTTCTCTCATTCTTTCATCCTCCCTCACTTTATCCTGGAGCCAATTATAACCTGCTGCAGCGTTTCTTTCTAAGTGGGGGGAGGAAGGAAGGGTGGGAGGCGTTCTCAGGGATTAACATACCAGAGCTGTCAGCTGGATACCTCTCCATCACTCCTCTCTGTCTCCAAAGTTTTCTTGGCTTTTTTTGTGAAACTTCTGGTAAATGACAATACGCACAAACATAAACACAACAGCGCAAGGGGAACCCGGCAATGACACATGGAGTTAGGATTATGTAAACACATTTGAACAGAGAGAAAGCTTTTCAAAGATCCAGCCTCGGATCCGTCTGTACACTGTCAAAATGTATGCTCTGCCTACACAAAACAAACACATCGTGCATTTTGTGGATTTGTTGTGCTGCGCATTGGAAATCATTGTCAGCTAAAATTCGAAAGATTATCTAATTTACTGCAAAACTCGTCCCAATCATCATATCTCTTCCACCGTGACTGAGATTTATGGTTGGTTTTCTCCAGATATGAAGTTGAACATTATGGCCACACATCTCTACTTCGACCTGCTTTATCCGAAGGACATTGTCCCAGAAATCTAGTGTTTTGCTCAGACGCAGCTTTGCAAGCTGAAAAAGCTTTCTACTTCAATCCAACTTTTTTCCAAGTACCTTATTGTGAACCCAAACGTCCAATATGCAAAGTGAGGCCTGCAGAGTGTTAGCTGGAGCTCTTGGGTTATCTGTCATGTATCCGAGCATTGCAAGGTCTGAATTTGGCCTAAATTTCCAGGAGATGTCAAATCCCAGGGAGGCTGGAGAATGTTTTAAATATTTTCCACTAGTGGATGATCTTTCTTATTGTAGAATTGGAGACTGTAGAACGTTTGAAAAAGGTGTTACGAGTTGAGTTTAAAATGAAAACTTTGTCAGGAGCCAATTGTTATTATGCCCTGGTAAGTAAAACAAGTAATTTGAAAGAGAAAATACAATAACCAGGACTGTTGTATTTATTCTATGAGAAGCTGGGAAAACTTTTTGGCAACCTTCATCTAAAGCTGGACATTTTATTGTTTGCAGACCAACAATAGCCTCTTACAAAACATTTGTGAAAGTCTTTTGAATCTGTATATGCAAGCCAAATGCTTGAGTGGCAGATCCAACACATCAGCAAGTAAGAAATGCACACACAAACAAAAATGCTGCAAACAAACCCTATGGTCAGTTGAAGAGGGAGGGGTGGTGGATTTCTCTGGGTGTGTTGAGTGTTGTTTTCCTGTCTGTTTGCTACCCGTTGGAACTGTGTTCACTGATCTCAGAGTTTGAGACCCGCGACGGATCAGCGAGGCGGCAGAGTGAAAAATGCCAGCAGCAGCAGATTTATTCAAGTTCATTTCTCTCAGCTGAGCATCTCAAAGTACAGAGTTTCTGTTAGTGTCAGCTTTGAGTCTATCTATCTATCTATCTATCTATCTATCTATCTATCTATCTATCTATCTATCTATCTATCTATCTATCTATCTATTTCTATATAATATACACGACAAAACATTTACTTTGTTGATTTTGTGTGTGTGTGTGTGCGTGTGTGTGAATCCTACTCTAAAAGCTGTTTACCAGAGGATGTGACTTGCATGCGATGCTGGAGGTGAAGGTGCTCCAGACTTATGGATTCATGTGCAACACCAGATTTACTGCCTCACTGATAACACACACACACACACCCACCTTCAGCGAGGAGAAATGCAAGCGTGCGGGTAAAGTCTTGGAACCACATGAGAGAAAGTCAGCTGACCTGCTTTGAGGGAGTTGATGTGAGGAAGACTGATGCTGGGCGACAGATTCAGCGATACCAGCTCGTTTCTGTTGCACAGAGACGGAGAACAAGCATCGGCTCGTGGATGTTGTCTGTGCCGCTACAAAATTTTCCAAATCAGAGAAGGCTGAAAGGCAGCAACGGCATGATCTTCTTCAAGGCATTTCTGTTGGCCTTCCTCACTTCATGACTTCTTTGTTTGCAGTATAAAAACAGAAAGTCGAGTAAGTGTTTTTTATTGTTGTTATGGAGAGTTTGTCAGCTCAATCAAGACTCGATGACCTGACTGTCCCCCTGACAATGCGACCCTACGTACAATTTCAAGTCATGAAATTTTGCCTGATTTTTTTTTATCCATCCCTGTCTGCATTTCAGGCTGCAGAAATACTGCAGAATACTTAAATTCCTCTCCCAACACAAGAGACTTTCAGGGATTAAGGATAAAAATCCATCAATAATTTCAGTTGTAATTCTGCCCCATACTTCCTGCAAATATTTAAAATTAATCCGCCACACTTAAAAGGTTACCTTACAGTATAGTTTGTCCTCTATAAAATAATTGTTTTAACAGCAGCATAGTTTCCTAAAGTAGTTCTTTCAATTCTATCAGCTGTAGATAATTGATGATTCTCGATGCAGAATCATAGATTGCATCAGTCAACAGTGGAATTGCTTCATAAAAACCCTCCAGCTTCATTGAATGGTGTAGTGATATTCTGCACTGTAGACTTACAGATATGCAAATAATTTCAAATCTTTCTTTGAGAATGTTTTAGCAACATCTATGAAATGTCTAAGACCTAATATCTTATGTCCCTTTTGCTCTTCAAAGCTTTTTCATAAAAGCAGCTCAAAAACCATGATATCATTAATCCTTTGCTTTGTCTCTTGCTTAATCGCTCACCAGATGCCTCTTTATTTAGAATGTGTTGCAGCCTAAAAGGCAGGGATGGTGACAAAATGAGTACAATCTCACCTTCAGTGAGTGTAATACCGCAATTATTGGTTGTTTATTTTCCATTTGTATTTTACATGTACTCTGCTTTTCTGATTGAATGCTGTATTATAATATTTACGGCACATTTTGTTCTCTAAGCAAAATTTAGTCATGTTCTGTGCAAGATTTGAATAGCTGGAGGTAAATAAGAAGCTAAACAAATTCTTATCAGACTTTTGAACTTCCTTATGTTTTTAACAGTTTTTACTTACTTGTAAAGCAGAGTTTTTTTTCTCCAAGTAACTTAAGCCCTTTTTTCTAATAATGTCAGCAAACACAAAATTGACAGTCGGTTAGGTTTTCAGTGCTCTCTTAACAGGCTTCCCAATATTTGATATCTATTTTCTCTTTTGTGCTACATGAAGTTCAACCACATAAAACTCCTTCCACAGAAACAAGAAGTTGGAGAACACCTTCTGTGGACCGTTCATTCTGGAGGACTGGTGATTGTGAGAGGCAGCAGCATGAGGCGAGAGGTGTTCAGCCAAAAAAACACTAAAACCCAAAAATGTTTGTCCCTGTGATGATAATAGAACATGTCTCTGAGTGCAACAATGTGGCTCATTGAAGTGTTTTTGTCAACTGAGTTGAGTTTTGTTTCTGGAACCGAGTCAGCCAAAGCAAAAAAAGGGAGGAAAAAAGCTGCTGTGGAAACAAATATTTTTCTCTCTTTCCCATCGTCGTTGTAACTCTGAGGTGAAACTCTGTGCTTATCTCAAACCAAACACACACACGCAAACACGTGCACATACACACACATCCACAGTGCATCCTTAGTGTATTTTGCATAGGGTTTTTTATTTTTTTTTGCCTGAGCTGATGGAAACTCATTTCCCTGCTGCAGTGGCTTCATTTGGATTCATGTGGGAACTTTACATGGAAACACAAAGCTGCTGTTTGTGCGCTGCTTCGCTGCCTCTGCAGCTCCACGATCAATGGTCATTATCAGCAATCGGACTCTATCAGTCTGAGCTTTTAGCATTTTATCTGAGTGATAAACAGCCCGTGGAGGTGTTTATTTGAGTTTTATAAATGCCCATAAGCTTTTCTACAGAATCATAAACAGTCAGGGTTGCAAATGATGAGACCAGCGGTGCTCTTCAGCCCAGAGGTGCTAGAAAAGGGAATCAAGTTGTTGCTACTTTGAAGGAGAGAGAGAAGTGAGCCATGTTGTCTCCGCTCTGAAAACTTCCTTAGTGGTGCGTCCTTCAGTTTTCTGCTGCATTGCAAAGAAAATGTAGTGGCAACATTCTGTCACAGACAGGAACTTTGACAACAGGGCAACGTAAAATTAAGTACTTCCTGTGCCATCGGAAAAAATTCAGAGTTTATTATTTTTCCAACAATGGGATGCTTAACTCAGTAATCAGTAATTTATTTTCTTTCTGTAATAAAAGTCCACAACAACAGCAGGAATTTGAAAGCTTTTCCCTTTAAATGTTTGTGTTCTCAGTCAACCTGTGTGCACATGTTCTGCTCCTGTTCCTGTGTAACTTACATACAGCAGTAAACACATACAGACAAGTTACAAAGCTGCTCAGATCGGCACAGCAGGCCATTTCTCAAAGTGCTGGCGCCCCGCTGCAGCATCGAACTCGCAACCTTCAAGAATAGAAAGGAAGAAAGACGAAACGAGGGGAACGCAGGCGACGCTGTGGATTAGTTTGGCTGCTGCAGCTACATGAATTCTCATAGAAACTCTGCGTAACAACTTCATCCCTCAGGATCATGCAAAGATTGTTTTCCTCAAAGATTTCTTGAAATTTCTTTCCACATGGTTTTGTTTCTTTTTCTGAGAACTTTTATTGACCAGACACAAAATAAATATGAAATATTTCCTGGATAATTAAATCGTGTTCTGATGTACTTCTTTGGCTTCTGTTCACAAACCAAATAATGATACAAGAACCTGAAACTGGTTTCCACTGTAGGGTGTCCAGGCCCTTGTAAAGTCACTGCAGGTGAATCTCTTTGGGAAATCTCTCAATTGAGGTTATCTTGATACTTTCCACTGTAGGAGAAGATCCAGGGGAGAAACCTGTACTTGTAGGAGGGACCACATTATTTTTTTTTCTAGCTGGATGCAGCTCAGGAAGAGGTGGCGTCTCTTAGGAGAGGCATTTGTCCTACTTTCATCGACGTGTTACTTCTGTGACCCAACCTCTGCCAAGTAGGATTCTGGAATGAATAAATGGATTAAAATTCATGACAATGTTCTGTAATCCATATTTATCTTGATCTTTCTTTTAGCTATAAATTAAGCCTGAGTGTGTAAAATGACTTGTACAAGCCAGAAACTTTCTCCTGAGAGCCAGCTTTACTCTGACACTGTTTTCCTGGAGCCTAACTGAAGGATGATGTAAATGCATTTTGTTTGCCTGATTAACATTTTAAATGCCCCTCAGCATTCGATTTACTGTCGCATAATCAAAATATTACCCGATACATGGAAATTTGGATTCATCCGTCATGAGTCACCGTTGAGCAGTGGTTGGTCCGTCGCTGCCAGAGGGATATAATAAAAAATGACACATATTGTGAGGAAGAGTGGGGGCTCGACAACAAGTTTGTGCCCTGGGGGGGTTAATCCGACACTTGAGATGGATTTGGACAAAGTGTTGAATAATTTATAACGTCGCCACGCTGCTTTTAAGGCAGAGATTCGCCGTACTTCTTAAGGCTGTTGCTCAGACTCCCATCGCCTTTCTTTTTTTTTTTTCCTTTTTTTTGTTGGGACCAGGAATACTTTAAGAAAATTACCATGTCGACCTGAAGGGTCAGTGCACCAAAATGTTTCATACATGTTGATATTCGCACCACCTCTTCCTCCTTTGTCGCGGCACTCCCTGGTCATCTTTTTTTTTTCCAGATTTTCAGCTCATCCTTCATTCTTTGCTGGGATTCAACACATTTGTGTCGAATTATAGCTGGCAGCCGTTCATCTTGTGGTCCGAATGCGTGCATGCGTCTGTGTGAACATGTGATAATAAGTGTGTGTAGGTTTAGGAGTGTGTGTGCGCATGCATACTTGATAAGGACAGACTTTTATAAGCATGCACAATGCAGCCTCACACACTCTTATCTCCCACAGAGGGAGGTAATGAGGATCTCTCACACACACATTCACACTCCCACACACACACACACGCATGCACACACTTGGTTATCTTCCTCTCCGTGTCTCGGCTGACAAACACCCAGCGAGGCGTCCTGCGTTCCTCCTCTCACTGGTTTTTAATCATCTCTGAACAATGTGGCCCACTGAACGCACCTCCTCCTCTTCCTCTATCACCTCCTGCAGGAGTTTGAGCTGCAAGAGGAAGAGGAACCGACCTGGACTTCTTATCAGCCTCAACCCACCTTCGTCCTGCTCCTCCAGCTTCCTCTTTCCCCCCACTGCTCCTCTTCCTCTCCTCTTATCCTCCTTATCTGCTTTAATTCCTCCTTTCTGCATGATGGATTTAACGATACATCCACGGCCTCGCTGTTGCTTCTCCCCGTGATGGTAATCAAGGTCAGTTACTACAGATTCAAGGAAAAATGGCTCATCATGCCTCTCTTGTTTTACATAAGTGCACATGTGCGTTTTACCTGCAGACGGCTGAGCATTCGTCAGTGGAGAAGCTGTTTAGGAGGGAGGGGGGGGGACTTCCGACAAAGTGCAGCATTAACAGTTTCCTGCAGAAGAGAGAGGCCGTGATGAAGCATTTTCCCTTGAATTCTTAATTACTGACCTTCATCGCCATTACCACAAACTCTCTCCAGCTCTTTATATACAGTTTGGTGGGTGGGAGGAATGCTAACTGCAGAAAATGGGGCAAAAATGCAAATATAAATAAAAATATCACCACAGCAAAAAGGATGCTATAAAAGTTCAAAGTATTTTCTATTGTAGAATAAGGTTTTAATGAGTTTTGGCAATGTTAACATTCTGTTTGACTGTTTTAAATCTAAAAGTCTCTTGTATTGATGACCACTAGCATATATATTAGGTTTTTCCATTTTAATAAATTGCTTAAATGCCTCCAATATTTCCCCATTTTTCACGTTTCATAATAGTGCTTTTTATTATGGCATCGCTCTTCTTCCTTCCTCCTATTTTGGATCCCTTTATTGTTAATGATGCTTCAGTTCACATCAAAAAGTCATAAAAATAACAAAAGTTCATTAATTAATCCCAACCCTCTCTGGGAACCTCCCTTGTGTTTCGGGCTGATGTTTGACACAAAGTAGGGCAGGAGAGAACAGCATAGCTGGTCAGAAATGCAGCAACTATTTATTCATCCACAGTGCGACCATCTGGAGGACGAGGACATGGTGTTCAGCTAAAGGATAGCGGCAGGGTGTAGACTGAGGTAGAGGTTGAGCGCGATGTTGGTTGGTCTTTCTTTTTTTTTTCTCCCCTCCCCTCTGATCTGCTCCACTTTCTCTTAGTTCAACATGCTGAGGAGGCACTTCTATTTCCAGCAAACAAACACGCAAACGCAATCAGTACAAAAAGGGCAACAAACAAGAGAGGGTGGGAGGTTGTCTGTTCTGTTTGGTCGGTGGAGGTGTCAGACGGGCGGGAGAGGGATCCAGACACCTTGCTCCGTAAATACAGAAGTGATTTATTTCTTAATACTCACTCAGCAAACTGAACGGAGAAAGTTAGAGGCAGCGGCGAGTTATTAATAACACAACCTGGCACACTTTGCTTTCCCAAACACACCTGATCGAGAATAAGACTGTCCCACAATCCCAGGCAGGCGTCACAGCCCAATATTTAGAAAAAGAAAGTTGCTCTTCTTTTATTGTTGTCTTTATTCTGGAATTTTTGAATCGTCAACAATAAAGCACACTCCTGACTTTGCTAAAAACATCTTGTATATAAAGTTGTGCTCCTGGGTTTACATAGCCTGGCCAATTGGCCATGTTCTCTCTGTGTGTATACTTCTGTCTCTGTGTTTTGAAAATAAAAATGACAATAGAAATCACCCAAATTGCTCCGATCTGAAGTTTACATTGCCTAGTTTTTTTTTATTTCCTCGTTGGCACTAATGACGACTTAAAATCTTTTGTCATTTGTAGATGATTCTTGGGGTTTGTTGTATAAACCGAATTTTTGAGATCTCACCTAAGTGACTCAATGACACAAAGTTCAAGAGGCAAATATGAACACTGCGGGATTTTGACTTTCTCCTGTTTTAGAAAATGACAGGTCGACGTTTTGGATCACTGCCATGTTGACAATTATTTAGCCGTCTTGTTATCAATGTCGATCCCTGTCGATCAATGTCGATTAGTGTTGATCACACATCAACAAACATCAACAACCCAGATCATGGTTTCACTGTAGAAATAAAGTTCTTTTATTTCATAATGCTTCCAGATTTCTCTCCTTCTGCATTGTTAAAGGTTATGGCCATAATATCCACTTTTGGCCTCTTAACTCCAAACAACTTTGTTCCAGAAATCTGATTGGTTGTTTGGTCTACCATAATTAAGCTGCTCTGTGGCGTTGGCAACGTAACAGCTTTCTTCTAGCAACTCAGCCATGTAGCCCTTCCCTCATTGGGTCTCTTGTATGTCAGCTGAAGTTATTAGTTTGTCTGCTTCACTCACGTTTCTTTTTTGTAATCGTATAGTGATAATAATAATTATTATTTCTAAGTCCTAACTTAAAATTTGAACACTGCTGAATTTTCTTTTTCAGTTTTTTCAATGATTTAGTTATTTTATACACCAGTGAGGCATTATACTACAACTACTATCATGATTATCTCTTTGTCATTGCGCCTGTTAGGCAAAACAAACCCATCTTGTCCTCAAACTTAATGCACTACTTGCATGCTTGTATCTTTTGCAGATGATATTGCTCTAGATTATGAAGAATGACAGTTAGCTGCTCCAAACTTGAAGAGAAAATACTTAGATACAGCTTCTTGTTAGGGCAGAGTTTCTGTCACAAGTGAAAGAATTGCAGTGGATCACATGACGTTTTCAGTTTACCAATTAATCTATTTCCAACTCAGTCCTGTGGCCATAAGCTGTGGTGGAGACCAAAATCGTGAGTCATGAAAATAAGCTTTCTTCAGACGTTGCTTAAGGCTTTGGATGAGAACAGAAGGGCAGACACTTGATTTAGGGAAACATTTCTAAAGCATCTGCTCATATGCTCTGGATCAAAGCTGGTGATACGCAACTACAAAGTCATTCTTAGAGGAAGTGCGCAAGCCATTGTTAGATATCTAAATGAAATAAAATAAAATATAAAAAAAACAACAGTTTGACATGACTTTTATAAAAATATATATTTTTAAAAACATGTAACAGGGGCAATTTATTCTCTATATTACTATATATTTGCTGGACTGCCCTCTAGTGGAATCCTTTAGTGGCAGTCTTTGATACAGACAACAAAACATTTTGATCAGAAAACTGACTGTTGGCTCAGGCAAAAAGTTCAATTATTGGTTAGGTTTCATTCATTTCCATGAGGTGTTAGATGTGTTGAAGCAAACACAGTTTAACAATGGGAAGTCCAGAATGAAATCACGCCTTGTTGTAACTCTTTCCTACCTTGCAAAGTTGGTAGAAAAAGTGGAACAAACCCCCTCCTTTATGTAACACATCTGGTTCCGTGCCAGTACAGAAATACAAACTGACCTTTCTGAGCTCTTCCACATTCTTCGGGGAGGGAAGACGGGAAGTGAGAGTGCTCAGAGTCCAGTTATATCTGAGTGTTTGAACCTGTTCACCTGCAGAAGACGCCTGTCGCCTGCAGCATCAGGGATCTGGGCCTTTGATGCCTTGGCAGCACAATGTGTCTACACAGGTTAAGGGGGGAGCTCCATTGTGGTTTTAGTTTTGCACATTTTCCATCACTTTGACACTAATATTGCAGTTTTCACCTGCACACTGAGACAAACCAGGTATTTTTAAATCCTTCCAGGTTCAGCTGAAATGCTCAAACTGTTTAGGAATGCAGGTGATAAAGCATCAGGAGACCCTGAGTCCTAGAAGCTACTGTTTCCAAGCAAAAAAAAAAAAAAAAAAAACAGAAAAAAAGAAGCATGACTTATAGACAGACAGATACTCTATTGATCCCATCTGGGAAATGATGTATATATAAATATATGAACAGTGTGGTAAAGTTATCACATACCCCATTTATGCATTTATGCATGCATAAATGCATAAATGTGGTGGATTTAAATTCAGAGTGCAGAGGTTGATCACCTTCCACATTTGTATAGCCTATTGAAAGTGGCTTTATTGAGACGCAGACAGATGAATAAAATGCATAGATGAAGCTGAGAGGTTGTGTGTTTACGCTCTGAGAGTTGACCTGCTGGTTTTACTGGTTCTGACCCCAGTTGTCATAGCGATCGACCCAGCGATGGTGCTCTTCAGTACCATTGTGTTTGTGCACATTTGAAGTGTTTGACCGTGTATTGTGTGCCTTTGAATTAGGACACTTTCCTTGGCAGCCCTTTTTGTCTTTGCACAAAGTGTGCTTGTGTAAGTGTGAATGGTGTCGAGCTTCCCCGCGGCGCTACAAGGAAGCTAATTGTATTTTAATTACAAAACCATCAAATGCAGAAGTCAAACAGTTACCTTCCACCCACAGAAAGACACACAAAAAATGAACGAAAGTGTGTGTTTGACCATGAACAGACACTCTAAGGACTAAAACACACACTGGATTTTCTTTTTCACTATAGTTTACATTAAATACTTTTGTAGCTACAGACCATGTTATCACTTCTCATTTGTATATGAGAATGAAATGTTATAAATAACAGGGGAATAATAGGGCGACTTGCAGTTAGCACTTTAAACCCACCAGGGGGCCACTTGTGTTGAACATTTCACTGATTAAGTGTAAATATATTGTGTTTATATATTATGCTCACTACATGTTCTACATTCAGGAGGACTTAAAATTTGCATATTTTAACTTTTTTGTTATTGTTGTTCTGAACCTGCATTTTAGTCACTTTCCCTTTCGATTAAACATTTTTAAATTAAACTGGTGGGCATATACGCCAACAGTTCAATTTCTTAAAAGACTGTAAAGCTGACAGAATGATCTGACTGATTGATGTGTTTGGTGTCTTTGGGAAGAAATGATCTATAGAAACAAATAAACACTTGCAATGTCATAATGGGGGTTATGTGTATGTAGAATTTTGAGAAAAGCGATTATTTTAATACAGTTTGGAAAAGACTTTGACATAACAAAATGTGGGAAAGCTGAAGTACTGTGAATACTTTCTGGATGCACTGTATATATATGAAAATAGAGCATAATGTGTTTCAGCCAAAAGGTCGTTACAATATCAAGCACAAAGACATTGTTATTTTATTTTGTGTTGCCCGAGGCTGCAGGAAGAAGAAAAAGAAGAAGAAGAAGAAAATTCTTTCTTCACAAAAACTAAAGTGCAAATTTACAGGATCTATAAACAAAGACATTTTAAATAAAGTCAACTTTGTATTAAAAGTGTCAAAATTTACCGAATGACGCTTTATGACAACAGTCATAAATATTCATGAACGCTTATTCATGTTCATCACAGGTGTTATGTCATGTATATGATAGTGCCATAACAGTCTTATTCACCCCCCTTCAAATGAAGTTACCTAAAAACTTAAATTTACTGACTGCGGTTGGAAATTTAAGTTCAAATGTCAGAACAAAGGATACAGATAGCGATTTTGGGACATTTCACTAGCTAGAACAAGGTTTTGTTGCGTTTTACAACACATAAGTTGACTCTGTTGAGATTGGTTTTTGAGTATCTGATGAGTCCAAGGGGATTAATCAGACGGAGACATAACCGTTTCTCATGATGTCTGCGATCCCAAAGGACATTCAATAATAGCTCCTAGTGGTGAACTCTGTGCAAGATTTATTTACATACTTGTTTCCACATTGTTGTAGACAGTACAGTTTTAGATTTTTAAGAGCTCTTGTTCCACATTAAGATGATAAAGTTATTTAGTTGCTTTTGGTTGAAAATTGTGACCATAAATGCCACTCAGGTTTCAGTAAGTCATTGTCATGTTCAAGAAAACAGTGTAAGATTGTTGCATCCTGTATATTTTGAGATGGTATTCTGCATAAGTTGGTTGTAACTAGAGATCACTGTTGTCTGTGTATTATCTCAAGCCCGAAAATATTGTCATCCATACAACCTCCATCCATACAACTATACATATACATACTATATACTACTATACATATATATATAATAGGCATTTGGTATGAGTTCAATCTAAGCAGAATTGCTACTACTGAATGACTGGCCGTATTGGACGAAGCACAACATAAGCTGGCATTGTTACAGACTCTATCAATTGTTCTTTTAAAGTGATCAATTTTACTGGCTGTAGCGCATCTGCTGTTGAGGTCAATGTGTCTAGCAGACTGGTCTGTAAATCAAAACGCTGGACGGAATAAAACAATCAATCACCCATCCATCCATTAGCAGCTCCCGTTTTGACACGAGAGGGAGGCATTGGGATGAAATGTAACTGCTTCAAGCCACAGACCTAAACTAAACTTGAATCAAACTAAACTTGTCGAATAAAGAAGAGCATGCCCTTAGTGAAGAAGCACATAGCAATACACTGATGCCTCTTGTTTTCTGCTTATTTCAGCTGCCCCACCGCCGAGTAACCTTCTCCACCTCCAATCAGGCCCAGGATCTGCAGGATGCGTCCCAGCACAGCTACTATGACAGTGGCCTGGAGGAGTCGGAGACCCCCAGCTCCAAGTCGTCATCGGGCCCCCGGATCGGACCACTAGCTCTGCCAGAAGACCACTACGAGAGGACCACACCTGACGGCAGCATCGGCGAGATGGAACACCCGGAGAACGGTAAGACCAGGTGGAGTTTCCTCTCCCTCTTCTCCTCTTCTCACCTCCTTCATTCAGTCATCAACCCTGAGGGGAGCAGACACACATACGCAGATTTAGAAACACACCGGCGTGCATTTACACACTTTTCATCACACACTCACCTTGTCAGCAGGAAAACTAACACTGTACATGTAATCAAATTCCCACAATTCCCCGCTCTGCACACTGTATACCTTCGTTAAAGAGGTGTGCGACCTCACAGCAGCACAACACAATCAATATGCAACATAATCAACTCCCACAGCTTAACAAATTAACATCCCAATTATGTAAATCATACTTAGTTCAACCCTCCATCAGCTCCACTTACGGAGGCACAGAGGGTGGCTAACAGGAAACACGCATACGCAGCACTCATGGCTCCTGGACTTTACTGGTTAGCACTTCCTGAGCCTGCCATAGTCTGTTACAGGAAAACACGTTGGAATGTGTTTAAACTGCCAACAGGTTGGGGAGAAATCGGTCTTATCCAGCTTACTGACACATTTAGAGGTGCTATGATGCTAGCATCCCAACAGGTGAAAACCTGACTGAAGTGTTTTAGCTTTTAAAGCAGATGGCAGAACCAATAAAACTGAGAATGAGAGAATTGATGCTACACTCTTAAATTTGTTTTTCTCTCTTTTTGTTATTGAAACAAAGTGTGAACTGATTTGTTGTTCACCACTCTTACTAGTTGACTTTTTGATTTCATTGTTTTGATGCAAAAGGAACAAAGCTACTAGGGATTTGCACCTGATTTCATCATTTCCTATGTGTGTTTTTTTTTTTTTTTACGTGACTGTATTTAACAGGTAGGTGAAACAAGAAATGTTCCAATTTATGAGGGTCTTCCTTTGTAAGGGTATGAATTAGATTACTACAAATGACAAATCATGGGCATTGGCAGAAAATGTCAAACTTTTGTTTAGGCGAGAAACCATATTGTGTATCTCACAAGACATTTGTATCAGTTCTAGTAGTCAATTCCACCCCAACTTAATTCAAAATGTAACTTTTTCATCTAGCAATGAGCTTGATAATTTAGTACAGCTAAATGTTTGGCCCTCAAACACAATTTCTTTATTATTGTCCTCTCCTCTCATTTTTTTGTCAAATTAGTCTCATTTGCTTTGGATAATTTCTTTTTAAGGTAAGCTCGCTAACCACTTTCTGATTTGGACAAACCTTCTCTTACAGAACTGTCTTTTTTAAAAATTGCATTGATTTAACATTGTATTTAAGACATACCTACACCCGTAATATGAATTCTGACATGTCAGCAGGACATAATTCATACAGATTTGACTGTTTAAAGTCTATGATGCAAATCTTCAGTTTCACCACATCCCAATGGTGCTCTATTGGTTTGAGATGTGCTGACTGCCGAGGCCAATGTAGTACTTGGAACTCATTATCATATTAAAAATAAACAGTTTGAGATGATCTGAACTGTATGGCTTAGCTTGCTCAAAATAAGCATTATAGGTTGTTTACAATATGGTCTGACAAGGATGTACAAAGTCTTTCCAAATGCTCTGCTACACTTTGGTGTAAAAAAATGAAAAGTGATACTACAAGGCCCAAAGTTGAGAAAACATCTCCTCTACCTTTGTACCACAATCACGCACCTAAATGCTTTCATATAAAATCTTAGGTAATAAGATGTTAGATCATTTGATGCTTAGTTTGAAATACATTATCTAAATGTCATAGCTCAAATCAAGACTCTTTAAACCAGGCAGGATTTTTTTCAAACTGCTTTATCTAGTTTTGATGACCTTGTGCAAACTAAAACATCAGTCCTTAGCTAATAAGAGTGGCGACCATTGTGGTCCTCTGGCGCTGAATCCCATGTCCTTCCAGATTTGATGTGTTCTGATTAGAGATGGCATTCTGTACACTTTGGTTGCAAGAAGAGATTATTTATCTACCGCTTGACTCCATCTAGTCTTCAGCCAGCCTGCCCTTTCTTCTATGTCCCCAGTAAAGCAGTTTTGTCCACACAACTGCTTGTCCCTGATATTTTCTCTTGCTCAGACCATTCTTAACAAACCAGAAGGATGGTTATCCATGAAATCCCAGCAGATCAACACAGTTTGAAATACTTAGACCAGCCTATCTTGTGCATGCCACATTCAAGGCCACTTTCGATCCTTTTCTTTCCGATGCTTGGACTGAACTTCAGCAGTTTGTCTTCACCCCCATCTAGACGCCTCACTGAACTGAGCTGCTGCTGTGTGATTGCTTAATTCAGCATTTGTGTAACAAGCAGTTGAGCAGGTGTAAATGGCAAATGGCTTGTATTTTCAGAGCACTTTAACAAGTACGGAAGCCCCCAAAGATCTTCACACTACATGTAGTCATTCACACCACATTCAGTCATTCACACATTCACACAGGTGTACCTAATAAAATGGCCGACTCATCTTTGGCATTGAGGATAAACTTTAATATGGACTTCATTATGATTAACTGAATGAATAAATAGACAGCAGGAATATAGAAAAAGTATTAAGCAAATATTTGAAGCAATTAATGTCTGACTTCATGAGAACCAATGTGGGTTTATCTGAACTGAAAGAAGAAGTGAAGGTGGATGGGCAATAATAATATGAAACAAATGCAGAAGTCACTTTGAGTAAATTAAGGATTTAATTATTTGATCAGATCTTCAGAAAGTAAATCTGACAATGTTACTGCACAAACTGAAGAAAGGTGAACCATACAGGGTTTTAGATTTAAAATGTTTTCCTGATCTAACTTAGCCAGAACATTTTAGGTTCATCCCATGTTTGTGTTACTCCTTCACTTCAGCTGCCAGCAATATTCTGTTTTGATTTATTTTATTTTATTATTTATGCTGACATTCAGACACAGTGTTTCATTTTCAAGATAGAACTGCTGCTGAAAAAAGAGGAAAAGGATTGTAGACAGTAAAAAAATTAATCATATTCATTCCTGTTATTTCAATTTAAAAACAGCTTCAACACGGGACTTATTTTGATCACATCGTAGTTAAAGTAAGATTGTCTGTTTTAAACCTTTAAAATGGTGTGAGCTACTTTTTTGTTTCTCTTTTCTGTGTGACAAATCCTTTACGGATAGATTTTGACTGATTGACAGATATAGCGTTTATGTGAGCGTTCAGCTGTCTCACACTTTTGCATATCAGCTAACGAGAAATTACGATGTTTTTCTGCATGCCTTGAATCCGAATTCCTTTATCTCGCTCTTGCTTTATGAGCCAGCAGTGCAGTACGTAGGGAGGCAGTTAAATATGACTGTTGGAAGTTATCTGCAAATCAATCAAGATCAGTAAAAACAAATTAAGTGTGTGCTTAAAAATTCTCTCTGCTCTGTGGTTTTGAAGAGATATTGTATTGAATCTTTTTGACCAGATTTTCTTTCCCGCAACTGCTGCACAAATATAAAAGCATTCAGAGATGGTTATGACTGATCCATCCACAGTCCTCAATCTCCGCCACATATTCGATGAGCCTCATTTAAATCTTTAAAGCACAGAACATCTTGAGCGTAAAAGCCGTAATTTATCCCAATAATCAGCAAATTGCAAGAGGATGAATCAAAACAAGACAGGAGTAAGAGCTACTTGTATGTTCTGCATGATAACTTTACATTTAGATAATGATGCACGCTAGCAGGTGGCTTTAAGTGTCTAAAGCCACATTCCCTGAAGTATAAATAAAACAGTCAATTTACCTACATCATGGAACCAAATTAAACTTTGAAGCAGCAATTCGCCAATCTTCTCTTACTTATGTTGCTGTTGTAGAAACCTTCTGCTTTGGCTCGGAACGCCTCGTTAACACTTATGCCAATTAAACTAAGTGAGGTGACGAAGTTGAAGCGGGCGGAGGAATAAAAGAAGGAGGGAGAGAAGGGAAGGGATGGAGGAAGGGAAAGAGAGACGCTCCTTTAAATGTCACAGCTGTCTTCTGTCTTTCTTCGAGGGGTTGAGAAGTGTTGTTGAACCCACAGGTCGCACATATACCATCTGTAAACACGATTATTCACAGCTGCTTGCACACCTACAGGCTACTGCCACCCTGCGTGTTCGTGTGTGTGTGTGCGTGTGTGTGTGTGTGTGCGTGTGTGTGTGTGTGAGATGGCGATAAAGACCAGGAGAAAGTAGCTGACTCCTCACACACTGGATTAAGGTCAGTTTTAGGTTCCGAGTTGATGATGTTGTTTCAGTCTTGTGCTTTGATGGTTAAACATGTTTGGGCTGGAGATGTTCTTTATTTTTTTTTTTCCAAAGGAAATGTGTGCTTTGTAGGAGCTGAGAGGTCAGCAGATTACTGCCTGTATTCCGAGGATTAACACACTCCCACTGATACACTTTACTCTCCATCACTTCTCATTCCTGATGATGCCATTTCATTGAACTTGAAACATGCCATCTCCTTCAGTATCTTTTTTTTTATATCAGAGTACAGCTTGGACTTTAAATATTAAATATTTCCCTCAGATATTTTCCCTTACATTGCATCCCTCTTCTGGGGATGGATATTGTGTTAGGTTCAGCTCTTGATTTCAGGTAATATGTTACAAAGCTCAACTTTTCTTTGGATGAAGCTACTCCTTTATTATTCCACACTGTGAGGCTAAAATAATGAAACCTTGTTTCATCTGTTGTTTGCCTGCAGATTTCATGTGCAATCTGACTTATATTTGGAATATATTTCTGACTTATGTCTGTGATTTCATCCACCTCAACAAAACCAAGATTTGGGGAGATTTTGGTCAGACTTGGATGCCTTCTCCGGAGTGAAAATCTTCTCTCTTGGAGTCTTGCTCCATACTCCAGACATATGGAGATTACAGGATATGGTTGTCACATGATAACACCGCCAGTTGTTGGATATTTCTACTGCTTACTCAGTCTTGCTGTCAGCCTCTTGGCATATTTTTATTCATTTATTTGTTTCAGTTTAATTGTACAATATATATGTCACATTAAAGTTGTCTAATGGTTTTATCCTGATCCTATAATATTAGCCCTGACTTTTGGTGTAGATTTTAACTTTTATCCTCTGGGAAAAAAGATAAATAAGGACTAGAGACTCTATAGATACTTGCATATATTTCATTGGTAGTAACTTTGTCCGGAAACGGAAGATCGATCTATAACATTATTATTCTTTGACAAACATTATTGTTCATCATTATGTGTTTATCATAGAGCATTGTTTCATCCTGTAAAACATATAGATAATAATAATAATTTAATAATGTTTTACCCAATCCCACATTGAGAAATATGCTTACCGTGACTTTATTCACTTCAGTATAAACGCAGCCCTTAAGCCTGATTAAAAAGCACAGTGTTCAGCTGTTTCAGAAAATCACTGAGCCATTCTTTCTTTGAAAGTTTTACATCTTCAGCAGGAAAAGCAGCGCTTAGAGCTGACAGCAACTAGCAGAGCTGTAAAGCACAGACAGACAGGTTTCAGTCTTTAAATAAGATTTGTCGTCTAAAAAAGGATTTCAGACTTCAGGGTTCGTTGTCTGACTGAACCGGCCGCATGGACACATAAAAATCTAACACAAACATGAAAAATACATTTAGTGGTTTGCTCTGTGAGGCGATAGCTCGCTATCACTTCAGTCTTCCTATTCCATCGCGTTTTTATGCTACTCTCCATTCTGCAAATGGTCAGATAATGGAAGTTAATTTCATCAGCCGGTCTTCACTCGGCTAATGCACCCACTTCCTGTCAGGGATGGACAGACAGGGAAAAGGAGAAAAACCAAAATGTGAGGGAGGAAGAAATGGGGGAGGTGTGTGGGATTTGATTGCCTGTTTGTCTTTTTTTCGTTTTACTCATAAATTGGAGAAAAAGATGAAAAAAAAGTGAATAGATTCACGATTGAAGGATCCGAAAAAGGAAGAGAAGCTGCTGCATAACAAGCTGCCTTACGAAATGTGTGTGTGTGTGTGTGTGGGGTTGCATTCACTCACTCACACACTCACTCACATGCAGGCTTTTTATCTGCTGATTGCATCAGACTGAGAGCTGTAGAAACCGCTGCAAACTCAACCGAGCACACTCGGATGAGAGATGCAGAACATCAGTGAGGTTTTCTATCTCGGTTCTTAATCAGCCCCCAGTTTGGTTTCCTGATAAAGCCATGAGAGAAGCCTGCAGAGTGACGTCAGTTGCTTCAGCGTTGCTTCTGTTGACACATGTGTTGTGAGTTAGACGAGCCTCGCAGGGAGGGATAGTTTTGAATATAAAAACATTTCATCTGCTTGTGAAAAAGATTGAGGAATGATGTGGACGATGGGGACGATGGGGAAGCGTCATGTAGGTTTCAGTCTTAGTTTGGGGTCAGGAATGTCTGTTGCAGCCTTATCCTTGCACCTTAAATATACAAAGTGCTCGCAGACCTTTTCAATAGTTTTTATATTTTGAAATCTTAAATCCATGCAACCATGTAACTTTTTTATTTTATTTATTTTTTCCCTTCCGATGATCAAAGAAAATGACTCCCGTTCATGGTTGAAGGTGGAATAAGGATGAATGGCCTGACTCATTTCAGGACCAGAGTTTGGTTTTTTTCTACATTGGCCTGGACCTTGTTTACAGGTGTGAATGTACCAAAGTGAACTCTGGTATGGACCGAACAACTGGACCGAGACCCACTTTTTTCATGTCTGGTGCTGTTCACTTCTGGCATCGATTCGGTCCAATTACCTTTTGGAGTTCACAAGCCACTGTTGTGGGGCATCAAGTTAAAAACAGCCTTCAATGTTGCTAGCGCTACTACTGGATGTTCTGATTGTGCTGAATTTTTACCTTATCCGTTGCTTTCTGCTTAGCAATGAACCTGGCAGCATGTTGTGGGTCTGGGGAGGCAGAGCAGCTCGTTTCATTCAAATTGCAGTGAGCATTTGCTGACACGTTCCAAAAATATCAAATCAAATCGCGAAACCTGTGTTTCTTTTGACATTCAAAATGCTATTGCAGTTATAATAACGGCACAAATGCTTGCTGCATTTCTGTTCAAGTTTTTTTTTTTTCTGTGTTCTGTGTTGACTGCCATTTTTGCCCAGTCGGAGCAATGGTCATTGACGTTGATTACAAATTGTAGTCTGGTTGCAAAAATGGAAAATAAACCACGCCAAAATTAAAAAGAAATACACTTTTGGTCTGGACCAAACAATTAGACTGAAAGACTTCCTTGTTGTGAATACACCCTACATTTTCCCAAAGATATAAATTTTAGTCAATGATCGAAAACATGTTAAGCTCTAAGGAATTGTGAAGATGGTAAAACATAATCTCTCCACCAGATCCGTGGTCTGCCCAAAGGTCGAATTTCAAAGAAACAGGCATGACTCTCCTTTGTAATGAAAGGGTTCCACAAATCATCCTCAACATGCCCAACAGACTCCAGTGTCTCAATGCAAAGAAGCAGTGATTTTACTCTGATCTGGAAAAGTTTTCAGGCCATTACAGAGAAATGTTTTCTTGCAAACATTTATATTCTTTAATCAAATGCAAATGCCCATTTAAAGAAACGTGACATTACAACATAAATCTAATTATCTTCATGTCTCCTATTAAGCTCTAAGAACCTGGTTGATTTCAAAATGTAACCAACTTTCTATCAAAAGTTTGGCTACCGTCTAAATTGTTACTGAAAACACAGATGTTTTTTTGTTTCCATTCAAAACAAAACAAAGAGATGATTTGTGACTTTTTTCTATTGTGCTTATAATTATGTGGGAACGCTTCATATTCTTTATGTAGTCCCAGCCAAACCCTAGTTCCTCTAAACTTTGTAAATCCGATGGGACAAGGAGAGGGTTCAAGAGGTCACGCATTCTTCCCAGTGAAGCGGATCGCCTCCCACTGTCTCCATCTCCTTCTAACCTCCTTCAAGCGACTCTTTAGTTGCTCTCATTCCTCCTCCGGGATTCTCATTCCCTGCTTTTCTATTTGCCTCCTCTTTCTTTCCCTCCTCCTCCACTTGTACTCCACCTTCTCTCGGGTGGGTAATGATTGGAGGTCAACAGTTCGCCTCTATCCTGTCAGAAACTCCCTGGACTGAGCCGTATTCTCCTGAAAATAGCATATTATTTTTAGTTTTTCCCACATTTGTAAACTTTTATCTTCTCAAAGTAAAGGAAAATTCGAGCTGCACTGAGCAGGCAGCAGCTCCCAGCAGACTGCCAACGGAAATATGGTTGTTATGTCAAATATTAATGAAGCCTAGAGACTACTGTAAAGATCCTAATAGATCCCAGAGTACCAAGAATTACTTTAAAAGAAATAATACCAAAAAATGACCTTGGAAGTTGTGTTATGAAAATAAAAGGTATTCCTTTGTAAACGCTGGTCCGTTTATTGAGCACATTTCAAATGTTTTTCTACGGGCATTAGTGTCCAAGTGAGTGTGGGGTTCTTTATAGGCGGGGGCAGGGGGGTGAAGTTTTGGGAATGTCTGATGGGATTCTTGAATGTCTAGTTTAAGCCTAATTGGCTTTAGAAAGGATTTAGCCATGAGAGTGGATATTCACATGTCATTTGAATAGTTTTTGGTTTCAATTTTTAGATATTTTGGAACAATATATGATTTTAGGGTTCATTAGGAGGTTTTGTTAGGTATTGAATGTGTTCAGGTTGTTTGCGTGAAATGTTCAATGAGTTGATACTTTTCTTAGGAAGATTCTAGTGCAGTGAGCGATTCCTGAAGTTTATATTAAAACGATCATTTGAAAGATCTTTGTAGCTTAAATGTGACAAATGTGTGGTTACTCATTAAAGTCTGGAAATATTTTGCAAGATCTGAGTCTGATGTTGTCATTCTGTAAGACAAGATCTTCTTTCCAAAATGTTTACTTGCACACTTTACAAATGGTTTTGAGGTTCCCAAGGCCCATCAGATGTGAGGAAAGGTTTTCTCCATTTTTGGTTTGCCTCTTTAGATGTCCAGTCTCCAAGTGGTTTCCTTGAATCTTTTTCGATTTTAAAGTTAATTGTTTATTTAAATCAAATTGAGTGGAGCTACCCCTTTTGATCAGAAGCGAATCTCTGCCTCAACCAGAATAATTTAAGCATCATGACTGAAAGAGCAAGGTACTGAATACCAGCAGCTGAAATGATCACAATGTGTGTTGAGAAAAAAAACTATGCAGTGTTAAAAAAAAGGGGGGCGTGGGGAGCTCTGAATAGAATCATCGCACCTTTGCAGGAGAAATGATTCAAACATGCAATAAGGATCCTTTTTGGATCAGTCATTAGCCATTTTCCAGACACGCAGGATTTGGTAGGACTATTGGGTTCACCGCAGAGAAACTGGCTACTGTCAATGAGCTATGATGTAGTCAAACATTCTGAACCTGTTACATCAGTACAAATCAACAGAAAATAATGAATAGGTGAATTCAATCATTTTTTCCCTTGTTGGAATTATTAAAAAAAACTTTTAGGTCACTATATCAGTAGATTTTGTAGACTCAAAAACTTACCAATCCTGTTTTCTGATCAAGAGGACTATGAATCGCCAGTGCAGTCTTCAAATACTACTTTGTTGAGGTCGGACATTCCAGAGGTAAAGGGACAGAGGTGGGTTTAGGAGTATCAGTACATGAGTAGAATTGTTTTAATTTATTTTGTTTGAGTTGATTTCATCTGAGAGATGTAGAGGTGTGTACTTCACCGAAACTAAACTAAACAAAAGTTACCTGAACCTTTCTTGTATTCAGCGTAGCTCTTCCACTTTGCTGGCAACCGCTTGCTCTGCAGAAATGCTCTTTACTGACTAATAATAGAGATACTGTTGGACACACATATACAGCTTCTCTACATGAACACACTCATTAGAGCCTGTAGTGTTACAACACGTCATGCTGAGGAAAGAGGCTGAGTGTTCAAAGGTTTTCTGAGCTTAACACACACACACAGACACACACATCTACTATCCTCAACCAAAACATTACATAACGATGTAAGCAGTGGTCCTTTTAGAAGTGGGACACTCGCTGAGAGACACTCTGATGAAACCTCGGTCCTGAGGAGGTGTGTGCATGCATGAGGCTTCTTAAGTGTGTGTTTTTGTGTTTGTGTGTGCTCCTCATTAGCCAGCAGATAAAAGGAGTTTGTAGAACGATAGAAGAGGTGATTCCTCCCTGTGGAACCATACCTCCCTCTCTGTTTCCTATTTGTATCGGTGTGTGTGTGTTTACGTGTTAGTGAATGCGATGTCAAGAAGCTTTATAGTAACAGAAGGTGTTCTTTGGATGCCCTCTCCCATCCGCTGGGAGACAGAAAGAGAGAAGGGAGGTGGATTTATTTTTCTAGCTCTGTTGTTTATTTGAGCTTATCTGTGGTGGCCGCTGCACACTACAGAAGGTGTGTGTGTGTGCGTGTGTGTGCGCTTATGTGTTTGGCAGTAGCTGTAAATCGAAGCCCGGCCAGGATTCGACTGATGTACAGTGGCATTGGAGCTGAGCACTGCAGCGCACAGATGCTGTTGTGAGTCCATGATTGGATTATTTTGTTACACTGAGATATAGATAGTGAGAGTGCGTCCACGTGTGTGTGTGCATGTGTGTGTGGGTGTAGGAACTCTGAAACCTGGGACTTTGCTTTGTCAAATTCAAAGCTGCTGGAGGTATTTTGTTTTTTTTTTGTTTTTTTTAGCTCCTTAAGGTTCAAACTGTAACTCATCCATCCATAAATCCACACAATGTTTATCTATCCATCCAACATTTGCCTATTCATCCGTCAGTGTAACAATATCCACCCATTTGTCTGTCCATTCATCTATCAATCCATCCATCTCTGTCTCCGTTTATCCATTAACTTACCTTGTATTATCGACTGTTTCATTGCGTATGCAGATACATGTAATCCTCCGTTGTTACCAACTTTGTTTGGTGTCTCTCAAGGACACCAAGTCGTTCCTAAACCAAAAGATTTATACCTACAAGCCAGCCTGTAACTTATCTTTAAAAGGAATGATTAAATATGACAAAATTTGATTGTAAAAGACAAGATTAAAAATGTTCTACTAGTTCCTTGAAGGATAAAACTGTATAAAATTCAACAGAAAATGTATGGAGTACTCATTACCACCCTCTACATCAAGGCATTTATCCATAATCTTAATTAGATATTTTCTAAATTCATAACAATGGGGTTTTCATGTATAACAGTATTTATAAATGGTCAGGTCAGAACCACTACATGACTAAGATTACTCTGTACAGGATTCTAGCTGTGCCTGTTTCCAATGGGGTTGGTCCCAGAAAACCTGAGGAAGGGGGGATGTAGAAATTCAGATCAAATTCCCAAACCCCCTAAACTGTTTTCATTGAGTTTAGAGAAAATTCTCTAAAGAGTGAAAGTTCTCGAACTTGCCGATGCAAGGTCTTTGGTTTCAACTCAAGGACTTGCAGACCCAGTTCTGTTTCTTATGGTCATAAGTGAAAGCTGTAACAGATGGAGTTGCTGTGAAAACTAAAGATTGGAACAACACCTTTGTTAGAGTGAGTAGTAATAAAGATGTATAACATTCTATTCATCTTTCAGCTCTGGGTTAAGATGGCTTCCCACTGTTTGAGTTCACATCCAGTCACAGGGAGTGTATGATTGCAGAAAACATTTGTTCAGACCGAGAGGACTTTGAAGGCTTTGATGCTATTGAAGAAGTTCTGATGAAAGTCTTTCCACATCATAGAGGTCATTCAGAAACTTACAAAAAATACTTTGAAAAGAAATCATTTATAATATTGATAAAAAAAGACATTGTTAATTTATTCAAATGTTCATGTTTGGGTTTGATTAACGTAATTTTTGCAGAAATCATTTTGTTTAAAGTTGTGTTTGTGAGGAAAACTGTTTGAATACTACAAAAAAACAACAAAAACTGCTTCTTTGCTTCTTCTTCTGTCAAGTTTATTGAGCACACCATAACTCTGTCCTTATCACTTAGATAACACTGAACAGTGAGCCTCAAATGAATAATATGGTTCTGTTTTCTAAAGGTGAACTCTTCAAAAGTCCCCCTTCGTTATTAGTTTATTTCCAGACATGTAACCTTTAATAGAGGCCACATGCATTACTATCTTCATGAATATTCAGCGCAGCGAGCTGCTCTGTATTCTTTTCAGAGTTCGCCTTCTCTGCTCTTAAACTGCTGCTGGAATAAACTGTCAAACTGTCCTTTCTGTCAGCTCCAGTTTTCGTTATTGGCATGAAATATAAAAGCACTTGAAATCTAAAAGAGCTCCCCGCTGAGTGAAAGAGGAAAAAATCCCACAGAGGCATGGATTCACTTCTCCAGGTGTTAAAGGTTACTCAGAGAATGTAGCTCCTCTGAACACAAGATGTGTGTTTTCACAAATATAAGGAAAGTGTCAAATTTGTGGACCAAATAAGTGATTTTAATGGATAAAGTTGTAAAAACCCTTCAACATGAAATTTCAGCATGTTGTCCCACCTGACTTTTTTTCCAACTTCATACAGAGCAAAAGTATTCATATTCTTATTTTTTCACATTTTTTTGTATTACTGAGATTTTATTTAGACTAGACAGATACAAAGTATTGCATGATTGCAATGCTACATGTAATAATACAATGCACATCAATGTCGCATAAACTGATTTTCAAGACAAGAGTGATGTGCTTCCACAAAGCAGATTGGCCTGTTGTTGAAATACATTTATATAAAGAATATTAGGAAAACCAAGATAAAAAGACTTCTTGAAGCTACTTTTTCTAGAAGTATTTTCTTTGTAGATAAATTTCTTCTCTTTTACCCTGTTTTGGGATATCATTCCTGATTTTCCTTATGGAACATTGTGGATGAAACAGATATTGCAGAAGATACTTTTCAGACATATGAGAAAGTTTTAATTGTTTTCTAAAAGTGCAGCCAGAGATAAAAAAAAAAGTTTTCCAAGTTTTAATTTCCAGTGGTTTAGATCAAAGCTTATTTGTGCATCAGAATTCTTTAGTCAGTCCAGAACCAAATCCAAGAAAAAAAATCAATGGCTTGACATGAAAGTTACTTTTCACGGAACATTTCCAACCAATTTGACTGAGCTTTAATCGTTCTTGCAAAGAAGAATGTAAAAAACAGACAAAAAAAAGCTAGTAGAAATAGAGTAATACAGTTGTTAAGATTTCTAATTTGCTAACATTTTAAAAAGTATATTTTTCCTCCATTTCACCAGCTGGTACTAGTTTACATTGGTTTGTTATACGGAATGAAAGGCAGTTTTTAACCTGATAAAAATGCCAGAAGGAACATACTTTTTTAATGACTTTTGAATTTCCAAATAATGGTCAGAGTTCCCCTGATTTCATCTTAATCATAGTAACTCGCATCAGATTATCTCAGAGATCAAAGTTGCTGCTCGACCGTCGGCTCTGAACAGGAAGCTACCGCCTGCTTCAGCGTCGGACGAGCTAAAAGCGGCTCTGCTAAAGCCGCCTCCTGCCGCGTCCTGGCTCCGGTTAGCCACCTCCGTTAGCGCCGGCAGCTGTTCCCGGTGGGCCGTGCCGCTCCTCACTGGCAGCTCCAGGACAGATGGCGGGTCGGCGGGGGGTAAGATTGGGCAGCCATGGGCCGTGACCCCTGGGAACCTATCCAATGAGAGCATGGAAGCAGCAGGGGAGGTAGCCACAAGTCCGGTTGCCAGGTTAGTGTTGCATCATGGGAACTAATGAAGAGAGGCTGACTAGAGGTGTGTAAAAGTGTGTTTGTGTGGTGAGGGGATGTCAGGGGGCTAATGGAGCAGAGTGCGTCAGGTAAACAGGTGCACACGCTTTGCAGACTCCCCGGTGTGTCTCGCTATGTTTTCCTGATGTCCTGCCGAGACCCTCAGCAGGGATGGATCACCATGGCAACAGGGAGACAGCCACGGGTATTAGGAACTGGCCATCACCTCTCTGCTGTATACACACATCATCATTGTTGCATCAGTCAGAAAAACAGTAAGAAACATTTCACATTAATTTCTTAAAAATCAAAGGAAATGTAGGGGACTAGAGGACATGAACACTAAAGCAATGTTTTTTTTTTTTTTTTTTTTGGTTTTATAACTTTTTATATATCAAGGGATTCACATAAATAACCTTAGTGAAAAATAAGAAACCCTTTTGCATAGAAAAGCCACACAAATGTGTTGAAGCACTTGAAGAAACACAAGAAGTGACCAAGCAAAGATTATGTAGTTTTGAAGAAAATAACTGTGATACCTGCAACTTTCTCAGGAACATTTAAACATAAACTACTGGATTAGGAATACTTTCTATAAGCACACAAGAGCAGACAACAATTCGTGCTTTACCAGGGTCCCTATGCATTAAAGAGGTATATTTTCTGAGTCTGCACCAAAGGAAGGGAAAGCAGGTAAAACACAATGTCCAGACAATAAAAAAATCCCACCCAGTAAGTAGCAGAAGGTTTAAAGTGTCCAGTTTAAACACAAATTTAATTAGAGCATTAAAGTAAATGTTCTTTGCTATGTTCCAGCCCACACCTCAGTGATCGGTTCAGTCGATTAGCCGTCTAACTAAAAACATCTCTCTCAGTGCTGGGCAGGTAGAGTTGGGCGCTTGGCTCATAGAGCTTAAGGTGAGCATTGGTCACATGCTACTGCTCCATGTTACAGCCCCCTGATCACCTATTAGGTCCCACAGATTAATGCTTTCAGTAATTAATGAGCAGCTTAGAGGCAAATCACACACTGAACCCGCTCTCTCCGTATTGTTTCTCATTAACGGAGGAACAAGGAACATGCTCGGGCATTTTCCGAGCTGCCGCTCAACATTCTTCCTGATTGATGAATGGTACTGCTCAGCCTGACTTAAACGTACTGGCGCTAAATACAAGGTCGGAGGTAGAAACTCAGTGTTTGTCCTTCCAGAATGATGGTTTTTTTAAGCAGAGTTGCCAATAAGTTCTGTTGTTTATTTGTTTTTTTTTCTTCTGCTGGCTGCATTCACTTTTCTGACTGTCTTTAGTAACTTCAGGTCTAAATGAAAATCAAATTGTTCTTACCTCTAGCAGAACTAAAAAATAAATTAATTAAAACAAATAAAAAATATATTATTTATAGAACCTCTTCCACCTGGAAGTTGGGCTAATTGGCTCAGGTTGGGTATAATTGGTGGGAAGATGAGAACTAGGTTCTTAGTAGATTCCCAAAACTGAGGGTTTGAGATGTGCTTTTTCCAGATGTATTTTTATCAAAATGTTAATAAATAGAGATGCCATGGTCAACCCAAACCAATTATATCTAAATTTTAACTCAAGATCATCTAGATAAACCAGTTTAAAAGAATGGAGAGATAAATGATATGTATATATTATATTATATCTTTGGTGAAAACTATGTTGCAGATCCATCTTCAGTTTAAACCGGAGACAGATTTACAACATTGCTCTAACCAAAGTTACTCAGATGTCTGAAAGTGTTTTCATTTTGTACACTCTACAGCTTCAGCTTACACATTTCATGGTGTTGCACCATCTGAGTTTAAATGAAACTTGTCCGGGTTTGAATACTGCTTGTCAACGGATCATGCATTTATGCGGAAGGTGACTCTGGGGAGGCTGTGAGGTTAAAGAGGTTCATAAAACTCTGCTCACTGGACATCATCAGTTTTTAATAGACTTGAGCCATTGCTGTCATATAAATCAGAGCTTAACAACCATTCAGTGCACATTGTTATTTATGACACTGTACTTTCAAGCAGGGATGAGTCTGCTGGCTGAATGACATGCAAATATAGATTTTGAGCCAGTGACGCTCCTGCTTTAGCCGCAGGTTTTTTACTGTGATGAAAGTGGTTATGCTGTCATGGCAGGATGTAAATGTAAGTTCTTTGGGGTGAAATATCAAGACATTTAAAACATGTTTTAGTCTTTAACAGTTAGTTCATTCTAAACCCACTTGTGCAAAAAAACACAACAGCACAAAAATATTAATAATAATAACTTACAGTTCATGAACCAGTAACTTAAAGAAATTATACCTACATTGCCCAGAAGTACCTGTTGGACAAACGGCCTCACAACTTCTCTAATCTGGGGTCGAATCTTTTAGAAAGATTGGAACCTTTTCAAATGGCTCATTTTCTAAAAAGATTAAACTCATAATTGCTTTGTCTAAATTAAACCTCTCACCTACAGTCACGAGAGATGGATTATGATCTCAAGAAGGACATCCTGGATGCAAGCAACTGAAACAGGTTTCCTCCGTCTGGTGCTTTGATTTTGTCCAGACATGGGCTGAGAAACATGGAGTCGAACCTTTTTTTAGGCATCACATTAGGACTATTCCTGGGCACCTTTTTTGGAAGTTTTCCAGGAACATCCCAACAAAAGGAGACCCAGTGCTCTGAGAAAACATATATAATCTTTCAGTTTGGTTTGCTTTTCCACAGAAGGATTAGAAGAATCTTTGGCAAGATTCCTTGGTTTTTCCCTCTTTATCTCTCATCTCCCCAAACCACTCTGAAAAGTAATTTCTAATATCCCTATTTCATTTTAATCATTCTAATATCTATTTTTTTATTTTAAATTATAATATCACTATTAGAATTCAAACTTAGATGACTGAAATCAGTTCCAGGACCAGTCAAGTCCTTAAGTGGCTTTCTAATTTGTTTCGACCTCATAATTAATTTGTCTTTTGCTTTTGGTTGTATTAAAAAAGGCCTTACATAAAAATCTAAGGAAGGCAGTACAGAAGGGACTGTAGCGAAAGAGAGTAGGCAGGTCATGGTGGAAAGGACAGATGAAGGAACACGGGTCAGAGGTAACATCTGCTCCAAACGTTGGCCGCTGCCTTTTATGGAAAGATCCTCTAAGAAATACACAGCAGGATGACGTCTGGCTCTCCTGTGGTTCTGGATCAAAGTTTTAAGGATTCTCCAAGATTATATTGTGACTTTAAGATTGAACAAAAAAAACAATGTCTAATCCACACTGACCCTATGCTAATCCACTTATTTGGCAGGTAATACAATGACAATCCCTTCTAAGTTAATACGTTTTTCCACCGTACTGCCTCTCTCACTCTGGGACAATGAGAAGAAGCGAAAAACACATTTATTCGTCTTGTTTGGGATGAAAACTCCAACTGCACTGTTCTAATGCCTTTTAGCCAATGTTGATTATTTATGGAATTGTAAGGGCTCCAAAACTTTGTGATACGTTTATAAAGTTTCTGAAAACAAAATACAAAAAAAAAAAAATCCAATGCTTTCTTAAAGGCCAAGAATAAACATGAAGAGGTGATCTCAGTTCCTGTTTAATGTTCTGAATCTTTTGAAAAGGCTTGACTCCTGATCAGCTCAGGAATTTTGGCTTCTTGTTGTCAAACATGAAATGTGCTCAGGTTCTTTAAAGCTTAACTCATTAAAAAGAGAAGTATTTCAATTTGTTGCAGTCCTATAAAGTAATTTAGTGACTGTGGGCTGGGCTATAGGTGTGAAAGCAACAGATTAAGTTAAATCCATCATTTAATTGAAAGAGCCGTCCTGAGCATTTGACTATTTTCAATTTAAAACGTTAGAACTCATTAAAGCCCCTTTCAGATTAAACTAGATTTTTTTAAACTGGTAATGTGGCTTTACGTGTAAATGCTTTGTAATGCTGGGCTGTTAGAGAGTACTTTAAAGGCCATTTTTGTTTTTAACCTTAGTTCGGTTTACATTAATGACGCAATAAAGAAATATGTCTAATTTTGTATTATAAAGTGGAACAAATTAATTTATAAATAAATACAATTACTACTCAAACACTGATGTTTATGCTACAGAATCAGATGGCTGTATTATAACAAGGTTATTTCCTAGAATGATTGGCCTAATTGAGTCTCAGTTGGTGTCTTGGCTGGCTGCAAACATTTTCATATTTTTTGTAGAACTGAACTGATGGTAGAGGTAGCACATGAATAAGGAAAGTGGATCTTGCTATGTTTCTGCTTTGTCTGTTCACTTTAACATTCAGGCAGCTGCTGCGTTTCTCTGTGCAGTTTCAGTTCACACATGTAGCTCTGGTTTTCTGCTTGTATTCTAAGGTTTCTACAAAAGAGAAAACGTGTGTATTGACGCTTTTGGCTTTTAGCTTCAATTTCTTTCTTTTCTGTCTCCATCGCAGCAGCTACCTCAGTGGGAGCAATAGTGGCATTGATTTATATGTTTGGTTTCACTCACTTTTAAAACGCTGAAAATGAGCAGGGAATCCCCAAAGTTCAGGTTGCATTAGATTTGGTGCAAATGCATAAGGAGCTTCCTCACAAGGGTAGCCAAACCTCCAAACTTATGGGATGAAAAGTTAAGAGTTGGACTTTTTGTTCTTCACATCAAAAAGAGTCAGATGAGAATGTCCAGGTATCTTGTATTCAACACAATGGTATGACATTGAACATGCAAATTTATTTATTTATTTTGTTTTTTTACATGGTTTTTAGCATAAAATGTTTAGGACGTCTGGTTTGGGTCAGAAGTAGGTTTCTGCCTGAAGTGAATGAGTTCAAGTATCTTGGTAGCTTCTTATAAGCTGTCGCTGTGACAGTGTAGAGTGGAAGATGTATAGACAGGCATTAAGAAATACATCATGACTGAAAGAAAATGGCACAGCACTCTGAGTAAAACCTTCTCCTTAAGTTACACAGTTCTCCTTTAGGAAATACATCATGGGCAAAACCCAGAATACACTGGTGGTGTTAAAGTATGTCAACCCTAGAATAAGTTTGAAAGGACCAAGAAGGTTCTAAAAGGTTTGCTACAGGCTACTTTTTGCTCCTGGATACTCAGATTTGTAAGGATTTCAACTTTTCGACCAGAAGATAAATGGACTCATCTACTTTCATAATGTAAACCTTGTTATAAGATGTTGATTAGTTTTGTATTTTGCATTTCTTCTCCGCAAATATCAATCTCTACTTTGACATTGGAGATTTTGTAAGTGCAAGTATTACAAGATATCTTAAGCAGTGATTTTTTTTCTGCACGCAGGTTAACAGGGATTTTACTAAAAGTACCAAAACAGCAGGGCATTAAAGTTAATAAATGCAAACCTATCTCCTCTCTCAAACTCATCCAGACACAACTCAGCAGCCAACACATTTCATCAGAAAGCATGATGAGATATAGAAGCAAAATGACTGCAGAACATGAATAAAAATAAAACGAACTGGAGGAGGAGGCAAATAACTAGCTGACAATTTCAGTTTGATACGTTATATGGAAATATATGGATGAAAAAAGTCTGAAAAAAGGAAATGGGGGTTGGGGGGAGAAATGCACGGCTGCTTTATTTATGTGACAAACCCAGCAGCCGAGCAAATGGAAGTAAACCTGCGTGCGATAGGGAAACGTACAAAAGATATGAAATCTGTGGAGTGTGAAAACGCTAAAAATGTCTGGTTGTATGCAGAATATGAAGCATCAGAGTTTTAGCGGGATGGAAAAGCCCCCTCCATCTGACTCACAGGTGACGAATGAAGCACGGCGTGGAAGGAGGAGGATGGAAGAGAGGAGAGGAAAGAAGAGGTTAGAAATAGGGGAGAGAAGACGGAGGACGGGGGGATTAGACGGACGCTGGCGGGTAATCCCAGAGGAGGAGGTCGTTAGCCGGAATGGAGCTAATTAAAATGTGATTTGTGCTACAAGCAGCTTACGGCCTGCTGCACTAGAAGAAGGAGCACTGAAAAGAACAGAATCCCTCTGAAACCAGGAAAGCCAAATGTCATTTTTTTTAACATAGAGCTGTCCTTTAAATGTGGCTGTGTCCAGGCCTCTGAATTTAATTAAGACTATTAACTATAGCGAATATTTCATGTTTATCACTGGTGCATTTAGTCAATTTTGTTCAATAAAGAACACTTCAGGATATAAACTTTGGGGGCACATTTACTCCGAATAAGTTTTAAAGTCAGGCATTGGTTAGAAGTTCTAAATTATTCAGTTTAAAATGCTGAATCTTGCAGTATTGCAACATATTCTGAATTTTTTATTATATTTAATATTATATTGTTAAGCATATAGGAAAGCCGAGTGGGAAGGTCCACATGGCCGCATTGAGTAGCTCTGCACCAAATCTGTACAGTGAATGTAAAGACCGTAACTTTAACCAGAAGTCAAGAATGAAGCTGCAGTTCTAAAGCCACCGAACTGACAAGTGGATCAACTGAGTTATGACCCTTATGCAAGTTCAGCTGCAACTTATATTTCATCAATATTTTTATACATTCATTTACAAACGTCACCACCGTTTTGTCATTTTGAATTTGGCAACAGAATTAGCATGATGGACAAACAAAACACATATTTCTCGAATTTTAAACTGAAAGCATCCAAAACAAAAAAAAAGGAAAATATTGACATGCTCAGGGACATAAACAAAACCTAAATATACTGTTTCAGACAAAGGGTATGCAAATGTTGTGTGATATCTTGTTTTAACAAATACATACATAACAGTCCCATTGAGAAGCTCCTATATGGAACATTTATGCAAATAATTTTCTCTAAGTCCAGGAGGAAAAATAACAATTGACACAATAAATACATCAGTGGAAATCTTAAGATGAACTAGAGACAAACAAAATTTTGAGATGGGCTCGACCCTTTAACTGTCACTCTGAAAGCCCACATGTGTTGTCATGGCAGTGAAGGGTTTAACCAATGGTTCCCAAACACATCCTGATTTTCTCTGCTCTCACATAAACTCCCATTCATAATCTGAGACCTGCCACCAGTCTTTGTGTATTTTATGCTTTTTATGTGACACCATTAACCAAATCCCAGTCTGTGCCGTTGTTAACAGAGACAATTATTTTAGACTACTTGAATCTCTGAAGCCTACAAATAGAAGCTACTATGACGACAATGCAATAAATAAATGCAATACATAAATGACATATGCAGGGTTTTTTTTGTTTTATTTTCCCAAGATTATATGTTAACTCATCAGCTTCTCCAAAGTGTGCACACATCAATTTGTGCTATTTGAAAAAATAAATAATCAAACAAATTGTTTATTCATCTTCATCGTTTTCTTCCAATTCTCTTTCTCCTCCTCCTCCTCTTAGAGTCTGTTGGATATTGGATTCTGAAACGTTTCTGTGTTATATCGATTTCTTCTTACACTTCAGAGCAAACAGCTCATATGGCCTCGACTCCAATGTTTTCTTTTCTTTGTTTTTGTTTTCTGAACACAATCAGCTTTATTTCTGCTTTTTCTTTCACTGATTCACCTGATTTTCTTCTTGTGGCCTGGAGTTAATCAAGCTAATCGAGACAGTGAGGTCATAGGTTAAAGCTGCACGTGAATGGAAAGACTTCGTGGTATACGTTTTGCAACTCTGTTGTGCAGAGTCAACTTATCTGACATTTAGGATGTCCGTATCTGTTGGTATCCGCTCAACAGATCCAAATGTTTTGTTGCATTCTAAGTTTCATGTTGAGCAGCCAGTGAAGTGATCCTCCGTTTTACACAGAAATGAAGCGTTTGGTGCCAAACACTGAGTGCCTGAGCTGGAGAAAAGTTCTGAAAAGTACTGACTGACACTGGCACTTCTCTCAAAGTGTACATTTAAAACACCATGTATATGTTCACTCACTGTAAAAAAAATTAAGAAGTACTTGTCTTCTTTGCTGCTTGAAGCTGATTTGGACCGAATAAGCCTGAGAGGTTCGGCTAAAGAGATGTAAAAATATCTTTAATCATGAGGGAACGTTCAGAAATAGCATTAAAGCAAATGGGATTGTTTTAAACTAGAAGTGGAAGGCTGTAATCTTCCTTTAATAGACATTTGCTGGAGCATGAAATGCTCTTGAATCGTCCGTCATCATCACAGTCATCCATAAATAAGCACAATGAGCTGCACTGATGAGGCGTCCCGTTGATTCTTCAGCAGCAGGGAGCTCCGACAGACACACAGTGAGGGATTCAGGTTTATCCAAAGAGGACAAATGACAGACCAACTGACCGGCAGCAATACAGTGAATCGGCTTCCTGTGATCCGCTCGGTATGATTGGATTAAGCCATCATCCACAGCAGATGATCCGATCCACCCTTCCGCCCACACAACAGCCGGATCCCTTCTGCTCCCCTCGCTGGTATAAGCAGATTTGACAGACAATGGTATTATACACTTCACCACATGTCTTTCATTAACCTAGGCAGGGTCAGCCAGGTGGTGGCGAGGCCAGTCTGGAGCAGTACTATGATCAGTACCAGAGACCTCCAGGGGTTTCCCTCTAATCTTGGCCTTTTAGGAAAAGAAGGCCAGAAGATCGGCAGTCATGAGTTGTTGCAAAACTCCTTTTGTCCTTCACAGGAGGAGGGATGCTGGGTAGATTCTGAATTACTTAAATGAATTAAATTACATTTTTTTTTACAAATTAATCAACATTTTTTTCTGTCTACATAGTGAACCATATTTTTGGCAGCGCCCCACACAGTTTTGCGTCTGATTGTTGCGAGTGGCTGTTCCTTGTCTTTTGTTTCAAAGTAAAACTTTTCATACTTTTTTGAGGGTGAGGAAGCTGTGGCCTCTGCTGGTCAAAAACACTTAAAATAGGCTATAGGGTTAATAATGTCATAAATAGTTTTGCTGCAGTGATTCTCAAGAGGATTCAGTTACAAACTTTAGATTATTGTTGAAATTTTATTTGATAATCCAACAAAAAGTGGTGGGTAATTGTCAATTTTTACATTTTTTTAATAGCAAAAATCTAATAAGACTGTAATTTTGGTCTATGCAAAATCATGGAAATGAACTACATTGAGTTTTTTCTCATAAGGGGAAAATGTAAAAAAAAAAAAAAAACTTTTTGATTTACCAACTATTATATTTTTATATATCCTAACATAAAAAAAGAGTTGAAAACTTATAAAAAGCATTTCCGGCTGGATCTGGATGGATCGAGACGCATTTTGTTCTGAATTGTCCTGGATAGCTGCCCTGCCGACTGGAAGGTCGCTTTACTTGTGATTCCTCCTGCTGCTCTACGCAAACTCCCAGCATTTTTTTTGGAGGGTCTCAGAAGTTCTTGCATTTCATGATATAAAAAGAAGAAAAAAATCAATCCAACTCTGAACAGCTTCTGTAGAGCTGACTTCTTTCATGCTGCTGGAGGAGAAATACCAAAAAAAAAAGAGATACATACATTTTTTTTTGTCCCAAGACAAACTCTGTGTGTCTCTGGTGGGCTGATGAACACAGGAGGAGATGGTGTCCGGCTCCTGACCAACACAGAAGCTCCTATGGGGAAGCTGCAGCGGTGCATGTTAACATTCTCAGATTCTGCAACAACAGAGAACCATTTGGGGATTCTGAGCGCGCTCCGTGAGCCTTCAGCTGAAGGCCGCTGCTTTCATGGCCTCAGCTCCAGAAAATCCCCCTGAACCAGCGGAGAGCTTCAGGTACAGCGGGTCCCAGTGGATGAGAACGGAGGAGGCGGCTGGTGGAAGGAAGGAGAAATGGAGGAGAATGATGAAAAAGAAAGAAGACAGCAGGTTGGAAAGCAGGAAAGGAATAAGAGGGTGAAGGAGCTGAGGAATAATGATGGGAAAAGAGAAAGAGGCTGAATAAGGAAATACCGGGAAGCAAGGGAATAGATAGATGAGTCGACAGGAGAAGCTGGTCTACCAGCAGGGGGCACTGGACTCATCCTTCATTACACCATCTGTTACACATTTGGCAGCTGACCCGGACAGTGAAACCCCATTGACACACACACACACACACACACACACACACACACACACATCAGAACATTCACTTTGAACCTCCTCTGCTGTTCATTTGCAGCAACACGTGGACATATGACCCGTCTGTCCACTTCGGTGTGGGAGCACGCATGGAGGTCTTTCACAGGTTACTAATCTGAACAAGCTGCCGGGATTCATCAGCTGATTAGGGCGCCAGTCCCAACCATCGTGCTCAACAGCACCATCTGCATGCAGAGTTAGGCGAGAGGCTACTAAATGTAAAGTTTATGATGAGTCAAACTGATCTCCACAACTCAGTGTAGTTTCTTTACCTACCATGAAGACGGTTTTAGTGCTTTTTGTGAGTGAAAATTCTCCCTTCACTGGTTTATGTACAGAGCAGTTGATATCTGGATTTCACCATTAGATCAGGAATACCAGCAATGGGATGGGTGGATGAACGTCCGACCTGACATTGCTATGGATGCTGTCTGCTGCTGACTCTTTAAAACTACTCAATTAAATCCCACTTTACTGCACTTTTAGATTCTCCTGACGCTCTTTTTCCATGAAGTCACATAAATCTGCCCACATGAGGGCAATGTCTTTGCCTACATGCATTATCCTTTATAAGCATATTTTTCATGAAAGGGGACATGTTTCTAGATATAGATTTAATAGGTTGCTTGTAATTACTCACACATTAATGTCAGCACTGGCTTGCTGCATGCACATCCATCATTCTGGAATGTGAGGTCAGGAGTAACACACACACACACACACACACACACGCACACACACACGTACGCACGTATACCTCACACACACAGAAGTGTGATGGTCACCTCCCCTGCAGCGGAACAGCATTTCCTCCTCCAGAGAACAGCAAAGTCACAACTCAACAACCTTTCACTCTAGTTCCTTCACTTCTCTCCTTTCCTCTCTTCCTTCCTTGTGCCTCCGTCCTTGAATCGGTTTGCCCAGAATAGAAGCTTGTTCAGCTTGTTAGCGACAGCAGCGGGTGTTCCTCTGTCTCTGGAGACCGAAGGGGAGGACAGCAGTGGACCACAGCTGCCCTGCCAGATGTGAGTCTACACTGTGTCTCTGCAGTCAGCTGGTGTTTGTATTGGCATGCTTTTGCCTCCTATGAATCTATATCCATTCATCTAATAGTGTTAACTTTTCTTTAATTAAATCTGGACATCTGTAGATATTCCTTTAGTAAAAGGAAGGTCTGTTTGCGTGTGTGTGCACATGTGTTCACTTTTTTCTTTTTTTTTCTGTGTACGTAGATCTGTGTGTGTGTCCAGAAGATATATATCCCCCAGTGTGAGCCACCCCAGACACGATAAGATTCATGCTTGGTCTGCTTGTGTGCAGTTTGACTTTTAACTCATCAAATCGCCTGTGCGCTTTTAGCGATTTCCTCAAATCTGTCACCATTCTGACAGTAAGTCAATTTCCTATTTGCAGTTTGTCCTGCTCGGGATTGGTCCAGGGTGAGTTTCTTTGTCCTCATCGGAACCAATCGGGACCTCTGCATTAGGTCAGATTGTCTTTATTAAGCATCGATTAATCATTCGAGGCCTCGTTAGTACTCTTTTTTTCCCTAAGCTTTTATCTTGAAATCTATATATTTTGTTTACTTCACTGTCTGTGTGTGCATGTTAATGTATGAGCTAACTTTTGTCCTCTGGTATTGAAAATCTATCTGGAGAGGAAAGAAAAGAGCCTTTTTTTTCCTTTGTCAGTGGAGGCTGCAACCTTTGCTATTCGTCACTGTCATTAGAGCATCTGAAGAAAATGTATGATTGTATTTACTGCCTCTCTCTGCATGCGTCGTGGCTTCTTTTCTACTCAGACCAGGAATGGATTCGATAGTGATGCAGCAGCTCCTTTCTCCTCAGACTTTGACCTAATTGTGGGCTCAGTCGACCGGCTGCTGAGTTTGCTTGGTCGTTTTCGAAGCTAATGTCTGTCCGGAGCTCATTAAAGCACAAAACAAGTCAGCCACATACACAAATGGTCTCTCTAATAAAGATCCAATACTTTGATTTAAAAGGACACTTTTGATACATTTTTTAAATCAGTTTTTAAGATTGTTTTTGTCTCTTTTGAAAAATTATTTTCAGTAGACAGGACATGAAAAGCACACATTTTGAGTCTCTCTTTTGCATTTAATAAGCAATTCTCATTATTTTGTTTAACTTTGATAAAAGGCAGTTCTTCCTGAATCACAAGGAAATGTATACTCTGACTTAAAGTAGGTTAACATTTTGTGACACAATATAAAAAAAAAAACATGTTCTTTAATTAGTAAGGGTAAATCAGGGAAGTCATTTTATTGCAGAAGGCTGCAATAAGGTGAGCTTCTCTAGATTTATGAAACACTATTGTCCCTATTGTTAGCAATTATAGACATATGTATGTCTAAATCATTTATTTTCTGTATGTTATGAGTTCACAACCTCCATTTCAAGTGTAATGAACATTTCACATCACTTTTGCACATTCAATTTGAAATGTAAAGAATATTGTCATTAAATCCTCTGACAGTTTGCAAATTACCTGCAAAATATTGATTAGCATTTACTGAAATTCCATAGAATTGCAGGTTGTGTTCAAATTGTCAGTTTCTTCAATATATTTTATATTTACAGGGTAAAAAAAACTTAATTTTTCCTTTCTGTCAGCCAGAATATTTACAAAATTATAGTGCAATCATGTTCAAAATCTTCTTTTACATCTTTATTGTCAAGTGGTTGGTTGATTGATTGATTGGAAGTGGAAGGATAGACAATGTATATTTTAATTTTAAACATAAATATTAAGACACAATCAATTAAAGAGATTGAATATTGAATTAAGCTATCGGTGATTGTGGTTTTAAAGAGCTGAAAGTGTCCATGCTACCTTAGCAACAAGATTAGACATGATCTGAAATTAATTTAATATTGCATTTAGATTTAGAGACATCTTTGTGGTAAAATATTATGAAACTACAGCTAGCATTTTTCTTACAGTCACGGTTCATGGAAGTCCAGATGCAACAAATTTAATTATGAAGTCAATCTGATAAAGGTTACTACATGTCAGTAAAACACCTTGTTTGAGCCACAGTCCCATTTTCCTTCTGTCAACTTGTTGTAAAATTCTAAGTTTTGGTTGCAAGAACAATTTGTGTCCTTGTGACAGGTTGTTGGTAACAGATATTTTTGTTATGTGTCTCTTGAATTTAGACGTTTTTATATTCCTTTTGGAATCAGACCTAAAAGCTAAAAGCAGAGAATAGAGGTAAAACTAGGCATTTTTTTCAAGGAAAAAAAATATCTGAAAGCCATTTGGAGAGCACAGAGAACTATTGATCAAGACCTCATTAAAAGATTCAATGAAAATGTATCTCAACTGAAGAAAAAAAGGGCAAAATGCTGAACCAGAAGGACTTTTGCGTACCACTGTAACCTGTATTTTCTGTGCGACTGTCATTAGCAACAGAATCAATGATGTTATCATCCTTAACCGGTCGCCTGACATTATAACTGAATGCTTCTGAAGCTCGCTCACCTCCATGAACGTTAATCAATAAAACTCTGACTCAGTCACTATTTCTCAGAAGTTTCCAGCCTAAAGCATGAGTCATTACACAAACCACCGACACGCACAGCAGGATATCATCTGGCCTCCGCAGTTCGACTAACAGTGGAAGCTGAAGAGGAGGTGTTCACACTAAAAAAGACCAGACTGGAAGGGGGTTGGCATGGAGACCTTTGTGAAGGCAGCCCTTGCAATTCTTTCCCATCTCTTCTTCTTTTCATGACACAAAAAGACGTTTTTTTTTTTCTGTTTCCTCTTTAAAAACTGGCAGAGCTGAAAAAGCTCAAGGATATCAGACAGAAAGGTGTGAGGTGCAGCCCCACCACCCAGACCCACTGTCTGTCTGTGAATGGCTTCGGTGGGGTCACAACGTGCCGCGCGGCTCGGCAAGTCGTCTGGCTTCCCTCGTCTTTGCAGTTTAGCCTCAGTGCACATACACAGAGAGTGAAGCCAGGGGCGGCGTTGAGTAGGGTAGGTGTTATTGTATTAACGGTTACACACGGGAGGAAGCTGCTCAATGAACTTCCTGTTTTCCGTTCCTGCTAATTTGACACAGAGGCTGGAGATGAATGAAAGGAGTCAGGCAGAAGTAGCTGTGTGTCTAACCCTGAGAACAGATATTGATCCAAGCAGCACTGATGAATATGCTGCAAGTATCTGCACCGTCTCTTGATGAAACGACTTAAAAAATAATATAAAGAGGTGCTTAAAATTTGGTCTTGCTTTTTTCGTTTTATGCGTGACACTGCAAGGCAATAAAGAAAACAACAACAACAGCAAATAATTAATTGGTTTTAATTACTTTCATGGCTATTTAAAAAAATAAATAAATGTTGCACCCAGAATATCTTTTCTGTGGTCTTAATCCTCAAATTATGGTCAAAGATCAAGATTGAAAGGAAGATCAGGAGAATCCTGTATGTTAGGTACAATGTAAAATTATTTACAAATTCGTCTGATCTTATAGATTTTTCAAATTTTACAGATTTTTCTTGGCAGACATACATTATTTTGTATCACTTGGTGATCATAAATCAAAGCTACATGTGGCGTTCCTCAAGGTTCTATTCTCGGAATACTTTGTATTCAACATCTGTCCCCTACTTATGTATCATCTTGCTTAAATTATGCATTACTGCAATATCTTTGGACATTTTGTTTATGTGCCACAGCATGACCAGAGTCACAGAGCAGGGGTATTTATCAGTGCATAGTTCAGAATGTCCTCCATCTTTAAGTAAGTGCTGATAATGTTTTTGTGACTCTCTCAACCAGAAAGTGGAGAGTTTGTCCAACGTGTCATAATGACAAAAACCTACATTGATAAACATTGATAAATTAGGGTTTGGAAGACTTTATTCATGTCAAAATCCATCCTTCAATTTCCTTTTAAACTTTCTAATGTCATCTCAAAACTTGTTGCACAGCTCAGGTATATTTCAGATGTAAAAAAAGAGAGACCTGTTTAGGTCTAAGAAAACAGCAGTGAGGTTTTGTAGATTCAGACATGACAGCTGCTCGTTTCTCCTCTTTTGCTATACATCTTCTTTTTTTTTTTAAGTACAACCATCAGGAAAACCAAAAAGCATCATTACTCTTCCATAAAATTTCCACACAAGATGCAGCTTCTGCCATGAGAAAAGAACAACCAGTCTGAGCTGTCTTGACTTCGGTGTCTTCTTCTGTTTTAAGTCTCGCTCTCACGGCTCCACCTGCTTTCAAGGAGCCCACCCACTCTGCAGGGAAGTGTTATAATGAACTCTGCTGCCGGTGTGATTCAGAACAGAAAGATTACATAAGGACGGCTTCATTCTGTATGTTAAATCCTTTAAACATGGTCTGATAACGACTTCATTCTTCCTGAGAATACCCCAGGGGATAATAAAATAAACCTTAAATCATCTTCCAGTTTTTTTCCCATCTCAATCTGTAATGTCTCTCTGTCTGCCTGCTGTTGAGTAATTTAGAAAAAGGGAAATAATTTAAAATGGGAACTGAGCAACTAAAAGTGATTGGGCCAAAGTAAAAGAAAAAAAAGAGAGAGAAGAAAAAGTGAAGAACTGAGAGAGAGCAAAACACTTAAGAGAGGAAAATCGACTTTGAAAAATGAGAAAGAGGGAGCGCCGGGTCAGAGCTTCACCAATAAAGTGAAAAGAAAGATAAAAGATTCAGCCTTGGCAAGAGAAACTGAGGCGCTTTCCTGAGAGCTCTTCAGCCCGGTGGACACATCCAGCCTCCTGCTCCACTCTCCCACAGCCATTTAACTGATTTAATTCTCCAAAATGGAGTCTCTTTGTCAGTCTGAGCGGCTTTTTTTCTCAGCTGTCACATTCGAAACTCTCTTCTCAGCCTCTTCCGCAGTAAATCTGTTTAACAGCGGTGCATAAAAACGGCATAAATTCAAAGGATGAGTCGTGTCAAACAGCACAACAAGCGAGCTAGAACCTCATAAAGAGCCGCGATGTTGTCAAACACAAGGTAATGAGCTAATCCCAACCAATGATGCTGTACAGGGAGATGGACTTCCTATAAGACACAATAAATGCTTTGCTGTTATCTGTCCCCCAGACCACTGCTGACATTGATGTTTTACCTTAACATTTAACAAAATTTCCACAGTGTTTGTGCCTACAAAAGTCATACTGTACAGCTTTCTGTGAATAGGATTTTAATGGCTGATTGTAATGATTCAAATGTTTGCTTTATATCAGTATTCAAGTAAGCTTTTTTGCACATATGGGCAAATGATCACTTGTTTAGAATTGATCTATAGATAGTTGTTCTACTCAGCAAACTTTAGTCAATAGCCCCTATACAGCTTCAATTCATTTGCAGCTTTTATTTTTTGCTTTGTTTTAAGAAATTAGTGTTGTTTTGCTTTTGAACACATTCTAAATTATATCACATGGACAAATTCCAAAATGAGGTACTTAGTTTGTGTATCGTTTAAATAAGTCACAACATAGTGAAATTCACACCATTCGATGGCAGCAGTGTGCATTTAATAAAAATCTGTGTGTAGAAAATGTCCCACCAGTCATTAGTGGTATATATATGCCACCTCTGCACAACCACAATGTACAGCAGGGCAGAAAGCAGACTAACCATAAAGCTTCAGATTGTGATGAAATGCTAACAAACTATGAAGACTGTTTCTACTCAGTGTAGCTGTCTTACAATATGAAAGTTGAGGGTTCATCCTGCCAAATGTTGACGTAGGCAAAAATAAGCATTTTGGAACACTTATGCAATGATCATAATTCAGAAAACAAGGCTGAGGTGGAAAAATTATAGTCCCATCACACAGCACTTAATCAATAACCATAATTCATCAATAGGTAGACTAGGAATTTATTTAGGACCCCTTTGACAATCTCTACAACCTGGACCTAAATACCACTTGAGATTTTACTGTGCAGAAAATGAGCCTTGTGTTCAACTTGTCCAGAGGCAGCTTCCACTTCTTTCACCACTAAAGCATCTGAAATTGATAGTATGGCACGACATGGTAGTCACATGGTGGACGTGGAGGTTGTGGTAGCACTGATGAAGATTTATTCCACAGCTTTGTTGGAAAAATAGAATTAAGAAGAAAATACAAAAAAACAAAAACATGATTCATCTTGTAATCAGTTTTATGGGTTGTAAAGAACATCAGATATTTTAGAAAAAAACATAAGCTGCCTTAAAGAACAGAAATTTTTAAGCAATAATAATCATGAACAATAATGAAAATACCATAGAAAAAAGGGAAATGTTAATAAGGTGGATAGGGG
>CAEGAF010054891.1:0-18959 GCA_903067075.1 Micropoecilia bifurca | reverse complement strand
CTGTTCATTATTATTATTATTATTATTATTATTATTATTATTATTATTATTATTATTATTATTATTATTATTATGTGTTTTTGCTTTCTTCTGTTTTTAAGAGACTAAGTCGCCTTTTTTTTCTTCTTCTTCTTTTCTAATGCTGTCAGGCTGCTCGTTATATTCCTGTGGTGCGGGGCCTCCAGCCCGCATGTCATATGGGAATGGTTTCCGTCTAGTTTGGCTGAATAAAGGCGGCTCTATATGCTGGAGCCTATTAAGGATCGGTGGTGACGGAGCAGCTGAAGTCTGCTGGGACAGCGGCGCGGATCAGTTTGCTTGGAGGGGGGGAAAAAAGTTAAACCGTATTTTGTTCGAATTAGTTGTCATTCGAACAAAAATAGCATGCTCATTATTATTATTACAATTATTATTATTATTAGTAGTAGTAGTATTAGTAGTAGTAAATGTAGTAATTGTATTTATTTATTAGCTGTTACGAGATAACTGATTTGAATAAATGCCACCTCTCCAGCAACCAGTCCACCGCTGCTGGTGAACATTCGCCGTGGGATGTTTTTTTTTTCCTCGCGAGTGGTAGTGCATCGAAAGCCCGATTATTAATCAATAATAATCAACAGTAATTAGCCTGCATTCACTGGATATTTTGGGAAAGATTGTCTCTCCTCCCTATGAGCAGGATGATGATGATGATGATGAGGAGGAGGAGGAGCAGCAGTGGTGATGGTGGAGGATTTTTTATTGACTTGAAGGAGGGAGGTGGGTGAAAAATGTTTTTTTTATGTACCTGTTGCGCGGATGGGGCGCAGAAGTGAGCACTTTGTTATTTTTATAATAATCTATTTGTCGTGGATCATTAAAGGTGAACTTTTTAAAGGCAAGTTGAAAGCGGAAGCTCAGAAGAACTGCTGGTGGTCAGTGTTTTATCCTTAAATGACTGGCTTACCTTAAAAAGAAAAGAGAGTATTTTGACTCACTTTATACCTGAATTACCTCCACAAACCGACCCGATACAGCTGAGGCCTTTAAATAAGTCTTTGACTCGGACAAATGATTCCACACACTGCAACACTTTTTTTTTCTCACAGGCGCAATTAACAGCAATTAGGATACGGAAAGGAAAGTCTTGCTGTCCAACGCCAGCCAGCCTGAGGAAGTAGCTATAGTTTATCCTGCATCGTTTAAATGCCGATATTAAAATAAAATAAAAAAAAAGAGGGGAGGAGGGTTTGTAGGGGAAACCTCTTGTTTTGTCTCGCAGACTGGAAAGAGCTGCGCCGCTGGCTCCGGCCCAGGAAGAGGTGGAGAGGTGCGCCGCTTCTTCTGAGCTGCGTCCCCACTCGTTTTTATTAAGCCCCTTAATTGGACTAAACGGGACCAGACCAAATTCATTATCAGCTCAAAGGGGATCACAAACAGAAGAAAAAGCAACGTTGGGATGCGAATAAATTTGTTTTATTCGCTGTCAGTGGCGCCACCAAGGGGTGAGGACATCTCTGGAGTTTGTTGGGCCACTCTGTCCAGTTTTCCTTCTTTCTTTTTTTTGCCAACATTCTTATAAATATAGGAATTTTATTTAGGAAAACATTTCTTTATTCATGCATTTATTCATCTGACTGTAATTTTAAGATAGATTTTTGTATTTCTGTGTTAGCCTGCAAGATCATCAGTGGCCCCCTCTGATACACGTGTGGACGCCCCTGTGCACCTTCAGTTTTATCACCTTATTTGGAGCTTATGTGTCTATGTTGTCACTGAGGGTATTATTGGCGCTTTATGAGCGCGTGTCAGTCTTTAACATTGTAAACAACACGTTTACACCAATCACTTTCAGTTCCTAAATCACTGATGAAGCAAAATGCAACGATGCTCAAGCTGATCAGAAAGACGTGGAAAGCATCGAGGATAAAAAATGGACTAATATATTATGTTGCACTCTATGTTGTCGTTCTGCCCTCCATATTGGCTTATAGTGTTTTCTGGGATATGTATTAAATAAATCCAAGGAGTAGGCCATTAATAAAAATGATTTCCGGTATATTATCAAGTAATTTAGCTCTGATTAAAAATAAAACATCCAGTTGCTACATTTAATTACAAGTAGGCTGATTCGACATGTTAGAATATGATTTTAATATTATTTTATTTTTTTTTACTGCTGGCATTTGTATTTTTTTTTTTAAAATGGTAGCTCTCATAAATTCGCAAGCAAAATTTTAAAAATAGGGCGTTTATTACAAACAAATAAAAGCAGATTAAGCTTAATAAACAAATGGAATCAAATTTCAAATGGTGGCTATGCGTTTTGTTTTCAGAATCGCGACTGCCAGACATCCGTAACAAATATGTAGAAATAAAAAGGGCACTTTGTAGAACAATTTGAGTATATTAATACAAATAAGTAAGGCTTAACTTTTTATTTATAACGCTTCATTTTTTAAAAAGATATGAAATATTTAGCATAAATAATATTCTGTGCGGCGGGGTCACCGGTAGCGCCACAGTCATCACACTTTTACATCAACAATTCGATGATCAACTGAAAAATATTCACTTCAAAATGTAACTCAATGAATCTTTTTCACTCATTTTTGCGTGTACTTTGAGGCGGGGTTCTGACACTGTGGACTGGTATGGTGTGGTCGGCCTGTGGTGACTCTACCTCCCACACACACACACACACACACACACACACACACACACACACACACACACACACACACACACACACACACACACACAGAAACAGAGAAACATATGCACAAAGCCCGCTGAAACACAAGCTTTATCCGCGATGGAGGGGCTTTGGGTCTGCGGATTAGACGTTGTGCGCAGATAACATCGGCGCATATCAGAAATGTGAAATGGAGCACCTCGCGGCGCGGCGCAACATCAAGAAGCCGCAGTGGGCCTTTCTTGTGGGCCCGGTGAGTAATGTAAATCTGCGAACTGTAGTTCTGACCCACTTGATGTAACGGGAGAGTAAACACACTCAGTACAGCTGGAAGCAGGCAGCCGCTTGGAGTGAAACTATAAGGCCATCGGCCGCAGAATGACCCACCTCTTGACGCCTCTTACATGACAAAGAACTTATGTTTATTTTTTTTATATTTTTTTTGTCAAAAATTGATCAAAAGTAAAGAAAAAAAATCACCCAGATTCCAGCAGCTAATCAATCACAAAATCCATTTGTCCCTATAAGTCTCGAGAGGAGCCCGTCTGCAGCCGCCTCCTCCTTTAATGAAGCAGCACCAGCAGCGGTCACGGTGAAGTCGCCCTGGTAATTATTAGACATTAATTGGGTTCAGGACCTTGTGCGTCTATGGGAAATGGGAAATCTGACCGCTAATCCAAGACATTTCTTTGGGGCCTTTTTTTTTTTTTTTTTTTTGCAGTGTTGTTAACATGCTGTCAGAAGCTGCAGCTCTGCAACTACAGAGCGGGGAAATGGGAGAGGTTAGAGGGCAGCCGGTGTACAGGCACCAAAACCTGCAAGAGCAAGATATGGGCTGCAGAAATGTTCCCAGCCAAAGCATTTTACACCTGAGAGTGCGCGGGTTGGACGTCTCCTGATTCCTGGTGTATCACGAAACAAAGATCACGGGGTCTATTTCGGAGCGTGAGATATTTATGTAAATTGATAAGAATGGATAAAACGGGGGATCCAATCTACAAACAGAAACATGATTACATTTGTTTTTAATAAAGGTGTAATTTCTTGTCAGATTTGATTTTCTAATTGCTGCTCATTTCTGCTGGTCATATTTGTCGTTTTTCGTCAGAGTAGATCGGCCCCATTAGAGGAAACAATTCAGAACATTAAAAATAAGAATCGCATATTAAAAATGACAGTTCATTATTTTTTCAAATGATTGTTTTTCTCCACAATTCGCCATGAAATACGTATAGCAACGAAGAAATAAATTGCAACAGGTTGGGCTATGACTACGAAAGAGGTTTGCTCTCTGGCACGAAATGGAAGTCGGAAGGAACGAAATGGGGGATTTGAGCTCATATTAAAACTTAGTGACGTGACGTCAGCCCGAATCCCGTAAACACACCCAGTGGGCTGAATATACTGAACCATTTTTTGTTCGGTTTTATGTTTGCATAATCTCATTGGAACACTTTCAGTGAAAACTGCAAAACAAATAAATACGGAAGTGATGGGGACGAAGGGGGTAAAGGTTACAGGTTTTCCTGTGCAAACCCCCCGCGCCCCCCAAAAAAACCAAACAAACCGCGAATTAAAACAAAACCATGATGCATCGTGTAATTTCGTAATAATTCAGAATGAAATGACTAATATTTCCAAAATGTAAACAGTTGAAAAGAAAAAAAAATCTGATTATGAAAGCTTTTTTTCCCCCCCATTCCTGAGCCATCATCGCTAATGTTGTTGCTTTTAATTAATCGCTCGTTAATGTCGCCATCCATTTCCCCGCTGATCAGAGAAGCGAGGAAACCCTCGACAGCCCCCGCCAAACAAATGCACATTAAAATATCGCCGGGAGGCTTGAGTGAAAATTACCCCGACGTAGAAATGACCTTAATATGATGTAATCAATCACGCTGTCTGCTGGGACACTGGGAATCACAATGTTAATCTTTAGTTTGGAGTGGAGGGGGTGGCGGGAGATGGGGGGGGGGGGGGGAGAGAGAGAGAGATGGCTTGTCATATTTTACTCAGCCAAGGAGCGAACCGTTTGTACGGATGCAGAGATATCGACTGTAAGGAACCTTGAAGTCACAAAATAATGTCGGGCAAGTGTCATTATTTGTTTCAGCTGAAAAACGTGAAAGAGCCGGAAAGGCAGGTGTCTATGCCGCTTTTAAAGGGATGAATTCAGATTAGAAAGAGCTGCTTTAACACTTTATTTCATTTTGAATGAATAACAACAAAAAATAAATAAATAAATAAATAAAAAATAATTTTGAGAATATAGCAAATGTAACAGAGTTCTCTTTCATCTTAAATACAGGGAAAGTATGTTAATTTAATTAAAAGAAGCCTTAGTGTCTTATTTTTTCTTAAGGTTAAAAACTAAGTAGTGAAAAACACACACGCGCCGCGCGCACACACACTCAATTAAACCAATTTGGGAGTCAAATACTACTTAAGGACGCAATTTCCGAAGTTGTTGAGAGCCAATATGTCTCAGATGTATTAGCACCAAGAACATGCGAAGCACTTGGCAGGCTGTACGAGGCCCACGCGGGCAGCATCAGGTGCCGAGGCCAGCGCATGTTATCATTAACAACTGTGGACAGACGGAACAGGCCGAGCCCACAAGTGTCCATTTCACACCAGCCTGGCATGGCGGCTGAGGGCTGGTCATCAGAAACCAGCGGTTCACTGAGGTTCACTGCTTCTCAGCTGTGAAACAGTCTGACCCGAGGTCTTTCATCTTCTCACATATTTGAGTGGGGATGCTATCATAAGCCCAGTCATTAAAAAAAATGTAGGAAGATCTAAGATAATGGCACAGTTTTCAATCATAATTAGTCTATGAGCCTTACCACTGAACTATTACTAGACTCATTTGAGACTATACTATAAATGTTTTAGTCAGTAAGTCTAAGTTTAGAATGTTTTAAAAGAGCAGCCTTCTCACATTTTTATATCTTATGTTGATTTCCATACACCTTAACTTTCGCCACATCACCAGGGAAGCAGCCATGATGCACTATGGTGTGATTCGTTTGGAGTGATGTCCTGTGAGTAGCTCTAATGGCGCTTGAGGCCGCAGCATTCACATACTCACAGTGGTGAAAGTGCTTAAAGGGTGACTGAGGGCTTTGTCTGCACGGTGCTGAAGAACAAACACATTACGGTACAGCAGTGGACGTCTAGTTTCTTTGGTCAAAACCACAATCTGCATGTATCTGCATGCATTCTGTTTAAGGGGGGGGATCTGCAACTTGTGGCTCTTCATCCTCTCCATGGCGACTGAAAATTAGATGGAAATTAGCAAGAACTATAGATGTAAAGATGATAGAAAAATACAGTTTTGTTTTAGGAGGTATATTTGTCATCCACATATCACATAGAAATTATTTGTATGTTTCACATTTTACAATGTTTTGTGTTTTATTTGAATATTTATGGGACAGAGCAATGCAAAGCACTGCGTGATTACGGAGTGGAAGAAACAGGACGTCGTGTCCTTCCGGTTTTATTTAATACAAACAAAAATCAGAGTAGTGTGCATTCACACGTCAACCTCCTGAGTCCTGAGTCAACACAGTGTAAAAAAAAAATACAATTACAGCTGCAACTCTTTAGGCGTATGTCTCTTACCAGTTTTGCATATTTAGAGGCTCAACATTTTCTTTGCAAAATAGGCCAAGCTCAGTCCGAATGGACGGAAAGCTTCCGTGAAAAGCAATTTTTGAGTGTTGCCGTAGAATCTCATTTGGATTCGGGTATGGAAATTGGCAGGCAATGTGAGATTCCTTTGTCGTTTGCTTGTAATTTCGCTGTTCCATGGGTCGGCTCTCGTATGTTTTCTTCCTGCATTTAGTTCCATCTATTCTCTCTTCTAATCTCACCAGCTTCAATGTTCATGCTGAAGAAAAGCATCCCAACAGCATGATGCTACCACCACTGGCATTAAAGCCGCCCTGTGAGGCCTACACAAAATGTCTTTATTTGCACAATTAAATTGGGCTTTTTACCAATCTGAAAGTATCTTCGTGTAGCTTGATGCTTTTAAATGAAATTGAAAAAAGATTATTTTACTCCCACTTCATCATTGTGCACTGCTTTGGATTGGACTCTATTGGACAATAAAGTCCAACAAACTCATTGTAGGTTCTGGTGGTGACATAAAACATAGAAATTAAAATTTGAAACAATAAAAAAAATGCAGCTTGTCTTGTTCTATTGCAGAAAGTGAATTTTGTTCCTTCACTATAAAAGTTTAATATTTCTTCATTTTGCAAACTAATGATACAAGTATAAACAAACTGTTTATGGATAATCTCGGCAAGTTATCCTGTTTAAGAAAGACAAACTCTCTTAAACAGGAGGATCGTTGAAGTAGATGATGCCATGTTGGACCAAAAGATGGTCTTACTGTTTACCCTCAAGTGGGTCGGATTTTCAGCAATGTTTCCACTGTCAAGAAATCCAGGCCTGCGCTGTGGGAGACTTCAGCTTCAACAACTTCTTGCTAGAGCGAATCTTTCCATTCACATACACACCCACACACACACACTCATATACCTACGCTGTCCGGTGCTCTTGCTGCTGAGGGCTCTGAGGAAAACATTTTCAACTTAGCCTCTTTTCCCCACAGGAGAGGATGGCTTCCCAGCATGAGGAAAAAAAAAATTAAGTTAGGCCAAGCTGAACACTTACACTATAAGCCTGACATCGTGGGGGAAACAAACCATAAAACACCAAACACTCCACAACCCAACAAAGACCAATAAAGGTTTCAACAACTGCAGCACAAACACTGAGCAGCAAACAAATCTGGCAGCTCTCAGGCGTTTTTCTTTTCCTCTCTTTTTCTCTCTCTCCTATTTCCATCGAGATTATTCTCTCGTTGCCTCTTTAGGCTGCTGCCCAGCAGTGACCAACTGCATTATTTATTTGTTTATGTGTTTTTGCCAAGTGTATATGTGTGTCTGCTGCAAAAAAAAAAGAAAAAAAAAAGCAAATGCATGTGTTGCTGCGACTGACAGGATGATTAATAGGATCTCCACTAAGGGATGGGGGGCGTAGCGACCATCACGGGAGGGGGTGGGGGCGGTGGTTGCCGGGTGGGATTTTCGGCAACACATCAGAAACAACAGTACTTCCCAGGGTTTGCCACCACTTCCTCTGTAGGACCTCCTCCCCCCTCCTCCTTCCCTGCACCCTCACAGGAGCTACTGCACAGAAAACACACAACCCTGGGGTGGCTCAGCAATGGGGGGGGCAGAGAGGAGGCGAAGAGTTAATGAAGAATGTCTTTAAGACATGCTCACCCAGAGTACCAACTGAATAATTAGTTGGACTTCTGCACGAACAGCAGAGTAAGAGAGATGAAGGAAGGGGGAGAGAGGTTTGAGAAATACACGGGGAGGAATTTCAATGTGCATCGGAGCTGCGTGTTGTTTGTCGATGGGGCACAGCAAGTGCTGAAGCGGCAGATAGCTCCATGCACAACCTGGACAAATATTGACGCTGGACATTTTTCAATTATGACAGCTCAAAAGAAAAGATATGCAAGCATTTCCAACGGAAAAGCGTTGCAGAGGGCGATGATGAAAATGAGAAGGAAACGGAGAGCGATCGAGAAAATAAGTGGGAAGCCACTGGTAAGGAGGCAATAAAAAATAACAAAAACAGAGCAAAGAAAACGCACTCAACCTAAATGAAGTTCTACCAGTTACCGTACTTTATATGAAACAACGACATAATATTAAGCTTGGGATTGAGCCCAGTCTCTAAGAGAGTTCTCAGGGTGAATGAACAGAAAGCTGGTTTAGAGTGACGCGTTGAAAGACTGCCCTCCTGTGTCAAATGCACAAACACGTGTTGTACAATAACCTCAGTCTTGTTTGCTGTCTTTCAACTATTTTTGACCTTAGAAGTAAAAACGCCTTTGTGACCGTATGATTTTTCAGACAAAATATCAGCATAAAAAAGGTGATGGGAGTGGAGTTGTGTTAATCAATGTTGCATCACAACAAACATGACTTCTGTCACCATCCAAAAGCCTCCACGTTATCTTAACTGACTGATTTGAATCGCCACATGAGTGTGTTGCATGTGTGTCTGCTGACTTGCACATTGTGCAACCTCTGGGGACAGTCAGCTGCTTCCTCAGCAACCCTCAAAGTATTAAAAGATGATCAAAAATGCATGGATGAAATCAGACCAACAGAGGATGGATGTACAGGTTTGTTTTGTTTTTTTTCTACTGCCAGGAAGGTTAGGGGATGCCAACAGCATCCACTAACCTATAATAAACACATTTTGCATGAGTGGTGTTTGTGTGTGTTCCTATTTCTTAACCCTGAGAGATGAAAGAAACAACCAATTATTTGAACAGGCCACCATTCTTCTCTCATGCTCTTTTCCAAACAAAGCTGGATGTCAAATCTCAGAGAAAAACTTAATTGCAACTGCGTGGGACACCCACACGACTTCTGGAGTAACTCAGATCAAAATTTACTGACATCACACTGTTGCCATTTGCACGCTCCATCCCCTTTTCCTCAACTCATATCCCCAACTTGTTTATTTAGAGCAGCGGTTGCTCAATCGGACGCCGCCGCGTCAACGTCAGTCTGCGCATTGATGTTTGAATGCTCATCACTGGAAGGCTTTTATTTTAGCGGTGTGGTTTCTGTTAACATTGTTCTACAATAGAGCTCATCTGTGAACCAAATGTGTCGCACTGTGCGGTGGGAAATATTCAGCCTCTCTGGAAGAACTAATAAAGTGTGTCTGACAAGCGGATCAAAGATACGCACTGTCGTCACATTTCATCTTCATAAGCTCATAAATGTCATGCGATGCAGTAAACTGCTGGTCAACTTGTCGTTATGTGTCAAGGACTTCTCTCCCCCTCCCCTCTCTCTGCATTGTCACATCACACGTACTTCTGAAAAGAGAAAAGCAGAGTAACAGTTTGAAGTTGTCGTTGGGGAAAATGCTGCTAGCAGAACGTGACCTATAAGCGAGACAACTGAAGACATGTTTGCACATCTCAGCTGTCAAGAGTCCCGTCAAAAGTTTTGTCCTCCCATCTGCGTAGCTCAGTAGCCTCACTCAGTACAGCGCTTAAGTTTTGAACCGCCATTCATTCGTATTTCAGATTTTTGTCCCGTCTTTTCAAGCGGGACAAAAATCGGTGATCGGTGTTGATCTCTGATCTCCATCCAAGTCTTTTGGAGTCGTTTACAACTCTTCTGTTCAGTCCTTGAGCTCTGACCATAGCAACACCTTGTGCGGTATCTGCTAAAAAGCTCACGGAAGTGAACAAGTGAACAAAGCGGTTGTTACGTCTAAGGAAACCATTGTGGTTTGTTGGAGCTGAGGTTGTGGGAGTTGCTGTGGCAGCATGGGGGAGCAGGGATGCTTTTAAGGGTGAGTACCAGAAGAAAGAGTTTTGCACATAGTTGAGCCTATTTTAAGTGCTAATTAATCCACCAAAACTGCTAAATCTGAACAACCCCATTTGTGGTGTTAATTGACAGGAAGTCCAGGTTTAAGCGAGCTGAAAGCAGTTGCTTTATGGACCTCAGATTTTCATCTTTCCATCTTTGACGACGATTTGGTTCTGTTGGCGTCTTGAAAGCTACTGAGGTTTAGTGGACTCTGAAGGGGCTTGGAGTTGAGCAAAATGTGGCTGCAACAGGTAGACAACTCTGTCAAACTCAAGGGTCCGTCTGCCTCAAAAAGAGGAGCTAGTGTCCCTTTGTCTTGTTCGGTAGTGATGGTGGGATAACTCCAGGATGTAAATCGGGAGATAATACGCGTTTCACTCCTAAATCTGTTGTGCTCTCAACCTGTTCTCTGATAAAGGTAGACACACAGGTACATAGTGTCGTAAACTGACTTACTGTACAGCACTTTGGAGGAAAATTCTAACTTCTGTTGAGAGTACTTAGAAATAAAAAAATGACATCAACCCAAATCACTGATGTCTAAAGATTTTTATAGTCAACAGTGTTAATAACTTGTGGCATCCCTATTTAAAATAAAGAGGTATTTGATTTCTATTCGCTATGAACGAACCTCAACTTTACAGCAGTTACACAGTTAAAGCGGCAAAAACCATTAAGTTGTTTTTCACCAATCCATCTTGGAAAGCAAACTATGACAGCATGTGTGACTAAAAGAAAAAACACACACACAGGGACAAAGTGTTTTTTCACTAAGCTGGGTCCCTAAGAAAGTTTCCATGAGATGATGAGCAAGAGATTTCCCTCCTGCCCCAAATCTGAATAAATCCTTTCAGAACAGACTGTCTGGGATTTATCTTTCAGCTCTCAATACAGATGAGTAGGGCTCATTATGCGTACGTTCCCTCCCTCTTCCTCCGTACTTGACACTCAAAGAGAAACAGCAAAATATTCAAAAGCAAAAAAAAAAAGAAAGAAAAAAAAAAGATCAAAGCAATTCCATAAAATATATTCACAGCGCTTGGCCGCTCTCATTCCCGGCATGTGAGGTTTGTTGAATATACGTCCATTTGCACGTACTGGAAGACGGGTGGTGATGTGTTGGCATCGGTCATCATTTCCGTGTCGCTCACAGACAGGCCAGCTGCTCTGTTTCCTCACATTTGCAACTGGTTGCTGTCTTGTTCCCCAGTGGGCTCCGACTGGCTCCCTGCCCGCGCAGAGAACTCAAGACTTTCCTTTAGAGTGTGCGCAAGCTGAAAATCATTTCTATCTTTGTTTGATTCCTCTAACCATTTGGGGTCAAGACAGATGAGACGCCATGTAAAAGGTAATTGTGTATACGTGTCTGCGGGAGGTCAGGGGGCGAGGGGGCTCTCTGCTCCTAGGTGAGCTTATCCAGAGGATCTGTTCTGCTTCAAGAGGGGAGAGGGCTCTGATAGGAATGGAGTGTGCCACACACTTGCAAGGAGACACGCACACGGCCCGGGACTTCGTCAGCCTTACCTACCGCTGAGTGTTTAAGCTCCCCGGGTCCAAAATCAGAGCTCCAAAAACAAACTCCACCGGCTCTTCTGATTGGTGCTGACGAATGCGCTTTGCGCGCCGCTCTCAGGTAACGTCTGCTGCGAAGGATCTGACAGTCCGTCACCTTGATTTTGTACGAGACAGACTGCGTATGAGTGAGTGTATGTTGCCTGTCAAAGCGTATAGCAGAAAGTCAGAACATCATGTTTGTTTCGGATCTGCAAAGACGAAAGAAATTCGCGACGGAGCAAAGACGTCGTCAAGAAGACAACGGAGAAACAAAAGAACGTTTTTTTAGGGGGAAAAAAAGACGGTCATCCAGCTATACAAGCTGGTTTGCCCCAGCTTTAATTAATATGCACTTTGTTTCTTAGTAGACAGTGGGCAGGGGGGCTGCCCACTGTCTTTATGCTGATCGCCACCATTTTGAGTTAGCAAAGCCAGTGGGAGTCGAACGGCAAATCCTGTCGGATTATTATTTGAGTGTCAAAACGGTTGGAGAGGGAAAGGCAGCAGAAAGCCGGTGATTAACATTCCTGCCACCTTGTTGACTGAATCTCCCAGACTAGGTTTCATCTACCTCTTGGGGCTTAGCGGCACTGCACTACATATTTTTTTTAGAATTTAATGTGACAGAGGGACACATGGCAATACATGGCTGTGGAGTGGAAAGAAAAGGATATGTTGGGACTTCTAATGTTGTCACAAATAAAAAAGATTTCAAAATATGATGTGAATGTGTATTCTTCCCCCCTGAGTCAATAGTCTAAGCATTTCACTCTGCAGGGACAGCTGCAAGGCTTTTAGTGACATGTTTTTTACAGGACTGTACATCTAGGGATATTATTTTTCCCATAATGAACTTAATCCTGACATATGTGAACATCACTACCAGTCTTGCCGTTGTATACTCTCAGTGACATTACATTCTGGACTTTGACTGGGCCTTTAAACTCTGTTTTCATCTTTAAACCACTTCATCATAGCTCTGGATGTTTGTTTAGGGTTCTTCTCCTGCTGGAAGTAAAACCTTTAACTGTGTGTCCGTACTTTTAAGGTTTCCACCAGTTTTCAAAACAATATTCTTATCAACTATAACCAGCTTCACATTTTTTGCTAAAAAAGAATCTCCACAAGATAATATTTTCACTGCCATGTTTCACTCTGGGAATATTGGGTTCAGGATTATGTGCAGTGTTAGTTTTCCTCCACACATAGTCATAGGATCTTCCACATGTTTACTGTTGCCCTGGATAGTTGACATCATAGGATGAATAGAAATACATGCCGTCTTTTTTAGATTATTACAAAAATCGCAACCACTTTACATTCTTCTTATATTTATAGGCATGGATTTCCTTGTGTTGATAAATTATTCTATAAATTCGCAATGAGGTATCTTGACTTTTGTAGTTGTAATGTTACAAAGAGAGAGAAAAAAATCAAAAGGGGATGAATACTTTGCTGAGTACTGTGAAAAAATGAGGCCGACCACCAAAGAGTAAAATAAAACCTCAGGCTTGCAGAGGTTTTGGAGCTTAAAAACTATGCAAATATGCAAGAAAACATCTTGCCAATGCTAGATGTTTAACTCTATAAACAAGAGGGAGGAAAGAAAAGTCAAAAAATGGCTCTGACGACCTTTTCCTACACAAAGCTTTGATTATTGAAGTCGGGATCAAGTACCACATGGATGAGTGCTCCCGATCCGTATTTTATCACAGAATAGAGAACGAGCAGACAGAGAAGCAATCTAAACTGCTATCCTGAGTCCTGCACAGATACAGGATATGTGGAAAAAAGGAGCTCATGAGATAGAGTTGTCAGCTCTCTTTACTCTTTCCTCCTTATTTTCAGTCGTGAACAGAGGACCACACACTGAGCTGAGGGCAGGTCATCGGGGTGTACGAAGGAAATGGTTGGAGCAAGAAGGGATTTGTCTGCTGGACCCTTCCATGTCTGGTGATCCTTTATGCTACTGAACAGAAGGGCCTCAACACAAGGCCCTCACATTTCAACTGACTAGTATGATTTACAGTGCAGCCAAAAAATACATTTAAGATCAAAACAGCACTCTAAATTAAACTGCTACTTACTAATCTGACATAAATTTAACCCCTCGATACATACGTAAGGATAGAAAACGAATTTATGTTTCTCTGAAAAAGTGTTGGAAACAGACAACTTGGACATTAAGCAGATATTAAGACTCGTTTTTAGAATAGTCTTAGGTAATTATTTTTGGTAACACTTTATTCTAAGGGGGGTGTAAAAGACTGATACGACACTGTCATAACATAACACATGGAATGAACAGGAAGGAGTCTATGCATTTTTGACAGGTGTCATGTTGTGTCATTTGCTAAATAATCACATTTTTAATGCAAAGTTGGCACTTTAATGGAAGGTAAATTCTGAAAAATGGAAGGCACATCATATGTTACCACCTATCAAAATTGCTATCAAAGCAAGACAGTAAAAGTGTGACATGCTTTTATTTAAGAAGGTTGGATTATTGTAATGTATCGATACTAGTTTGTGTAAGAAAAAACAAAACAAACAAAAAAATCTGTCTTAGAGTTGCAGTTCATCTAAAATCCTGGATGAACTGCATGGTTGTGGATGAGCTGCAGTTCTTCAACTTTAAAGCTAAGTCCTAGTACTAGTGCTCAGATGAAGCCACTTCAACCAAGTGTTGAGCTCCACACAATCTTTCTGTATTATAAACCCTGCATGTTCATGGCCAACAATGCTTTTAACAATGCACAGTCTGGACTTTAGCACAGTCATGACTGGTTCTTTCTCATCTTTTCTTTTACAGTTGCTCCATCCTGATTGGTCCTCTTCAGCTCCGCGGGCACATGTCCATTTCCCTGGCAACTTAACACTCAATCACGACTACACATCTGTTTCCCTGGCAACACTCGCAACTATCCATTTGTTTTCTCGCCACAAGAGGTGAGATCCTTCCAGTTCTGACCAGAATTTAATGCCACAAAGCGTTACCCGTTGCAAACCATTGTTGTTTAATGCAATGTTTTGCTTATCCCTTACTTTACTCCAAACTTCATGCTTCAATATATACTTCATGTAATAACGTAGTCCAAAATACATTTCCAAATACCTGATCAAGTATAAATGACGTAGACTCCACTGAGACCCGTAGTGTTTCCAGAAGTAGAACTTTAAAGGGAAGGGAGATTTTTTTTTCTTTTTAAGGATATATATATATAAAAGTGCATAAAACTGCTCATTTAATACTTTTATACTATATAAAAATAGTAAATTATTACTACTTTTATAATAAGAAGTAAAAACATTACTATTTACTTGATATGTTTGTAATATCAATTTTTTTAATGTGATAAGTACATTTTACTATTGTTTTAACAAATTTCATGTTTGAAGATAAATTCCTTTATATTTCCTTTTTTTCCTGTATGAACTTCAAATTACTTTGTGTATAATTGGTACTCTGCAAAATACCTTTCCTTGTCCAACCTTGTGTATTGACACAAGGTTCTCGGAAATAACATTACCAAAGAATAATCACATTTTCAACTTCACGTGGACTTTAGCAAGAAGCTATTCCATCATAAAAAAAAGAAAGCTGGTAGGAATCTTTCCCAAAATATGACATGGGGAAAACAAAAATCTAATGATACAAAGACTGAACCCTTCAATTGCACTTCTCCATTTTACCTAAAAACAAAATCAAGTAACAGACATCTCAGCCGCAGCACTTCGCAGTCCATTAAAAGAGAGCAAGTTTCATTCTGCTGGGACTTTTCAAAATTCACAGTTCTCAGGATTTCAGCAAGAAAACCAAACCCAGAGAAAATATCACAGCAGCGAAGTGAGGAAAACTCTGTAGAGTGAGCCAACTGGAGTCTACCACTAGCCCATGACAGCACATCTGTCATCCCATCAAACCAATATTTACCCCGGGAGCCAATGTAAAACTCGTGAAACCATTTTTAATTATAGACACTATTTACCGTTTCTCACACTGAGATGCTGCTGGGAAACGCAGCAGACAAGCAGAAATATACACTGAAAACTATCTCCTTTTCCATAGCTATGTGTGAGTGTGTGTATGTGTGTGTGTGTATAGAGTCCCCTTCCAGTCTAAATGACCTGCTGACAGATGAGCTGATGGTCGTCAGTGATGATGTGCAACCCAATGACACCCCCCCCACCCTCGCTGCCCCGTTGCCACCCGTCCCATCCGCCGTTCCTCTCTCCTTTGCTTTAGCTGTTCCTCTGTGCTGCGCCGTGCGCTGCGGTAGGTCAGCTAGGTAGAGGCGCTGAGCAACAGAGCTAAAGACAGAGCAGCAAAGAGTGAAAGGGGAGACTTTTACTATCACCAGTGTTTCAAACTCCTGACCACCCTTCGTCCGCCGCCCCCTCTTACCCCCCCCTCCCTCCCCTCGCCATCAATGACTCCTCAAATATCATGTCTTTTCGGCACACCTGAGCTCTCCTCGTCGTCTCGGCCCCTCCCTCACTCCGGTGATGCTTCAGTTCATCTTGGATCTTACTCGGCAGATCTCGCCCGCCCCCTGCCCGTCTCTCCCCGTGCAAACCCCTCCGCTCCTCATTTGCTCCTCTCCCTTTCCATTCCTTTTTGGTCTGAATGGACTCACGCTGGGCTTGGGACTGTTGGTGGAAAAGAAGGGGAGAGAGGCCAAAAGAGCGAGGAGGAGAAAGGAGGGAGAGCGGCAGGCCTCCGGCTCTCTGAGGGAGAGTGCACCTGGATGGGCAGGCTTCCTGGACACGCTGTGAGGGGCTTTTGTCCTGCATGTCAGCAGCCCTTCTCTTTTAATGGGGCCCGTATATCATCATTCTGATTATGGCAGATGACTGGGACCTGGGGGGCATTAAGGGGCGAATGGGAAGAAACATTTATATGTATGTGTGTGTGTGAGTATGTGTGTGTGAGAGAGAAAGAAAGTGCGTGGACAGAAATAGTGTGTCTTGAGAGAGGTGGATATGGCAAGGTTTGGGGGATAGAGGCTTAAAAACACAGGGACCCCCAAATCCCCCATCGAGTGAAATCCTAGCACTTAACCCCAGCTACAGCATTGTTTGGTACCTTGGGGAATTTTTTTTTTCTGGTGGCAGTCAGTTTTAATGGACTCTCAAGCTCTATAAACTGCTCTCTCAATCCATTCACTCAAGATTTTCTTAGATTCTTGTTCAGAATTAGAAGCTGTTCACCTTCTCTAGGTTCTATATATCTATCCCTACTCAATAAATTAGGTAGTTATTGTAACATAATTTTATTTTGGAAACTTTTTCACTAAGTGAACCACTTTATATATTAATTACACAAATGGATGTCTAGAAGATTTTATTTATGCAATTCTATTTTTTTTGCTTAAAGCTAAATAAAACATTTAAAATTAGAATATTACATCAGGTAATAAAAGAAGAATAGCAAATTTAAAAGTAATAATATATCGTCTGTCATTTTATATACAGTGTGCTTTATTTCATACATACTTATAGCAACACCAAAGATAACCAGACTAAGCATAAAGTATAGTTTTTCAATTAAAAATTCATGCATTAAGGGAATAAAGCTGGTAGTGGAAAACTGTGATAAAACGCATATTTGGGAGCTGAATTTTCTCAGCCACACACAGGTTTTCACAACTATCAGAAGTAATTAAACGAAACCTGCATAACAATATGAAGCAGGTGAAAAAATCTCAAAAAGCAACAGGTACTGTCTTAATTAAAGGAAAAAGGAAACAGAGTCATTGAAATCAGTCTGGAAATGATTACAAAGACATTTCTAATAAAAAAGGGGGAATCCAGCAAAGCACAATGAAAATCATTATACACAAATGGTTCACCATGGTGAACCTACCTAGCCAGAGCAGCTCGCCTGCCAAAATTAGAGCACTGATGACTTATCCAGCAGGTCACAAAAGAGCCCAGAACAACATGTAAAACACTGCAGGCCTCAGTTAAGGTCAGTGTTCATAATTTTTTACAACTGAGTGACTGGGCATCCGTGGGAGAGTTCCAGGGCTGCTGAACTAAAGAGACTTAACTACTAAATGAAACATGTTGATAATCCCCAAGGCTTTTAGGAACATAACGTGCTAATGACATAAAAATGGAACTTTTTTTTCGGGGAACGGGGGGGACGTGTGTCTCATTACATCTGGCTTAAAAATGATAATTGTAGTAAAAGAACATAATGCTAACATGCAAACATGGAGGTGATAATGTGATGTGCTTGGTCTGCTTTGCCTCTTGAGAATCTTAAATGATTTTCACATTACCGATGGAACCATTAATTCTACTCTTTCCCAGAAAATCATGACAGGGAATCTCTCGCCGCCAGTTTGTGACCTGAACTGGTCCCCCACCCCTCTACTTTCCTTTCTCTTGCTTTTACTTTCCAACATTTATCGTCTGGTTGATGCTGATAAGGTAATTATCTGTTATATGTAGAAGACCAAAGAGCACTATATTTAGGAGGGGAGCAACACCTGTTACATTTAGCAACTGGCTTTGCTGCCTAGCCTCTTTCTCCTAGCATGCTGCATTCTGTGTCTCTTTACTCAGACAGTTCAGTCAGCAGGCTGCCTCCCTCCACGGATGATTTTACAACTTCTAATCCTAATCACCACTTTAAAAAAAACAACACTTAGAAACACTTATCACGGTGCATGGAGCCAAATATAAACATACCGTACTTCTGCGGCAGCACGTTCAGGCTTGCGAGCAACCGTTCTTTAAACGATTTAGAAAGTTTGCACGTTAAAGCTGTTAAGTCACTGTGCGCCCACTTTTTCCACTGATGAAACATTTTGAGTGTTAAGTGTTTCGTCACTTCACTTGGGGAGGACCTGATCTAACTCACCCGTGGTTCAAAGAGTATATCCATGCTTTTTAATGAGTAAGGACTGAGAGCCCTCCATTCATGGCATGGTGACACATGACAGCTGAATCGAGGTGCTGTAAGAGCCCAACTGAGGGTCAGTTTATCCTTACCGAGTTAAACAAGATTCTGCAGTGTCTGCAAAGTGTGGAAAGTGTGAAGACACAAATGTCCATCCTTACCATCGCTGACATTTCTTGAAATCAACAAGTGTGTGTGTGGTTGTGAATGCGGTGTGTGCGTGTGTGTGCATGTGTCTGCACACACACACATTAGACAGAAGCATCAACACATCATAATTTGACCTGCAGAGCTGGGCAGCAAAACTCAAGTTTAATGGTGCTGCTAATAAATATGAAAAAATAAATAAATCAAATGATTATCTTATGATATATATATATGATATATA
>CAEGAF010054866.1:0-11329 GCA_903067075.1 Micropoecilia bifurca | reverse complement strand
TTTTTTTTTTTTTTTTTTTTTTTTTTTTTTTTTTTTTTTTTTTTTTTTTTTTTTTTTTTTTTTTTTTTTTTTTTAAAAAAAAAAAAAAAAAAAAGTTGCTAATTGGAAAATAAGTGTACCAGTGAGCTGCGGTTTAAAAAAAAATTTAAAAACTGGTTTACAGCTACAAGGTTGTGCGTGTGTGTGCTTTTTAAATAATTTATGAGTTTATTATTTATCCAGTTTTAAGCTTGATTTTCAGAAAATCACAAAAAATGTTTAAAAATGTTTAATTTTTGAGGGTAAAAAGAAAAGTTTAAACAAGTTTTTTTTGCTGAGGTAAAAGGTTTTTTAGATCAAGCGTATTCTGTGTTATTTTTACCTAATTATAATATTTGATCCTCTTTGGTTGGAGTATATCAGTATTTCACATTTCACAATATATGAGATTGTAAGACCACCTCTTGTCCAGTTCTCTTCAAGTGACCCCACATATGTCTGCTTTTTAATAAAGCTATTTTTTGTTGATTGCAGCCTATTGTTGAACTTACAGTAATACTTTAGCTTTTAAGCAGACACCAGAAAGGTTTGGGTTAAAACTCCCTGGGTCTATTCTTCATTTCATCCACCTTGATAAGAAGAAGTTCCAGTTTAAGAAAAGTAATCCCAGAATAAATGCCACCACCACCATATTACACATCTTACTGAACTGTGGTTAATTGATATTTGAATATTCCAAACACTTCAAGAGAGTTATTGTCTACAAAGATGCCTCAGTTTTGGTACTAATATTTTTGCATAGAGCAAATTCTTTAAAAAAAAATCAAACCATCACTTAATAAATGTACTTTTGGGTTTACTCTGGTTGTCTTTCTCTGTTGTCAGTGTTCATTTGATTATCTTTTACATATTGTAAATAAGGAAAAACAGAATAAATCCATACTTATTTAAAGCAAAATGAATATATTCAACACTCTTGTCAGTCCCACAGATTGAGTCATGACACTGGATACAGGTCACCAGCACTAAAATAGACCAGTCAGGAGTGATAGGGATCACGCACTTTCTTTAAAATGCTGAATCATTTGTGTTCAAGTTGTTAAAATACTAAGCTCCCTCCTCACCTATCGCATAATAAAAACAAAATGCTACTATTTTACAAATGTACTGAATCATACACACTGAACAGACGGCAAGTGAGCCCCCCCAACGTGCTGTAAATACTTTAGATGAAACACAGGAAGGCCGGTTTTCTATTTCAAGATTACGCTGAGCATGAAAACTCAACTTGAGCACACAGTGATCAACAGTGACAGTGTTGAAGTGTGCTGGGAAACTTAAGCAAATCCATCAAGGTAGTCCATACAATGGATACATTGACAGAAGATTTAGCACGGTCTGATGTCGAAGCCGAAATGACCATGTTGGGGGCAGAAGATGCAGCAGAACAAAGTGTTGAAGCAAGTGATGAAGTGGAGAACCTTCGAAACAGGTATTTATGCTTTCAAAAGGCAATCAGCTGAAACTGAACTGTTTTTATATGAAATACTGTAAAAACAATGATGGAAATTGCATTGAGTGCTGGATGGTTGCATGTAAAATACAATCTTTGTAGTGGAACATTGCCGCTTTCATTCAGGGACCAAAATAAATCGCGTGATTAAGACTTACAAAGAAAGCTTCTGTTTTTGTTCCTGATTGTCACTTTGTGCACATGTCTTTAGTTTACGTGAGGCCGTCCACGATGACAGCGTCCGACCTAAAATGCAGTGCCTGCTGATGGATACCTCTTTCTCCATGGTGACCATGCAAGGTGAAGACAGCGGGATCGCATGGGAAACAACCGCGAGTCACTCTGCCACACCTTGGACACCTGAAGCAGGAAGAGCGGAAGTTAGCTCACCAGCTCCAATCAGACTCGGAGCATCGGGATCTCAGCCTGCAGGAAAGATCATATTTGTCATGGACGAAGAGATGATCGCAAGACAGAGAAAACCTAAAGAAAGGGTGAACAATCAGAAGAACAAAGCGGAAAGAGAGCAAGAACTGTGGGATGAAACCTTTGACAGCGTCTCGGGGCGACCAGAGTTAGTAGAAGTGTCCCAGCCCAATGTAAAAACTGAAGCGGAAGGGGTGCAAGAGGAGGCGACTGATCTTCTGGAGGACAAGGAGCAGCGTTTGTTCAGGATAGTGTCAGAAGGTTCAGAAATCCTCAACATTGTCGTCCCTCCCAAATTTGCCACCGTGGACGAAGAGGAAAGCAAGGAAATGGTGGACAACCTGTCGTATTTGGAGGAGAGTCTTGTTCCCAAAACCAGTGCAGAGACTCAAGACAGTGACTTACCATTCTCAGCAGAAGCTGGCGATCAGATTAAGGTTTTACCTCCTACAGGTCCTGGTGCAATGGACCCACCAGGGGCTCCAGTGGCCAGACCTCCAGTGAGAGGAGTGACTGGGAATGTGGACTACTTTGAGGCGTTCTCTCTGATTGAGGCCCAGGCTCCAGGAAGTCCTGCTGTGATTCCACAAGGGCAGGAGGAGCATGAGCCAAAAACAGCCGCTGACAACCTGGATGCTGAGAAACCAGTCGCACCTGAAGTCCACACAACGACCAAAAGTGTGGACATTGACAAATCAGACGCAGTAAGTTTAGAGGAAATAACCAGTGACCTTCTAGATGATGTCTTCTATGGCGGTACAGAAAACAACGCTTTAAAAAGTGTGGACACTACTGATGAAGTTGGAGGAGCAAAAAGTCCTATATCTAGGCTTGCTTCCAAACCAAGTGGTTCGTCTTTGTTCGGTAGCCAAGAGGACATCCTGACACCAATCTTCCTGCCTGAAGGACCACCAAAAATCATTGACCAAATATTGCTGGAAGAGCCGAAAGCCATGGCTTTCCTTTACACTGACCTGTATGAGGAAGCATTGGGCAGTAGGAAAAAGGAGGAGGACGCAGAAAGCATGACGTCTGAAAAGTCCTTCCATAGCAGGCATTCAGACCGAGAGGCCAGAGGTTACTTAGAGAAATTTGTCCTGATTGATGAGACCCCTGCGGTGGAGACAGAACAAAAAGAAAAAGAAATTTTCACATCAGAAGAATCTCGGACTCTACCTCAAGACATGTATGACTTTGAAGACATTCTTGCCAAGTCTGAAAAAGGGAAGCAACACTCAGACGAAGTCACGGACTTCTTAAGGTCTAGTGACAATTCTTCTCCCTGTGACATAGACCCTTTCCCTCGATCCCTAGAAGAGGACGACATTCAAACAGCAAAGAGTAGCATCAAGACTCAAAAAAGCGTCTCAATAGCTGCAGAAAAAGTCTCAGAGACCCCAGTAGATCCTCTCGGCTTTTCAAGCTATGAGTTCCTGCCAGATGAACCAGACTGGGAGGATGTAGATGATGGTCCTACAGACCTAGACAGGAGATCTGTTGGAGGAGAAGAACAGGGAAGGCAAGAATCCAAGCTCAATAAACCAGATGTCCCTCCCAGGAGAAAGATGGCATCCTCTCCTAAATCATGCTTAGATCTAACACCTCTTACTCCAGTTGATATGATTACACAAGAGAAAGAGGAGGCTGGAGGAAAGGAGCACAGGGTGGAGGAAAAAGAGACAGCATCACCCGTAGAGACTGCTGACGAAGGGGATGGAAATGGAGAAGACATTGTGCCGTCTGAATCTGAAGTTGCACAACTTGACACCGATCCAGTTGAGTTGAAAACCGGGGCACTGGAGAGTGAAAGCACAAAAGACTCTGATGAGATGACTGTCACAGACGCAAAACCATATGAAGAGGAAGAAACAAAACCGAATGAAGATAGAAGTGAGAGTCAAGCAGCAACGACCACTACAGGACTCAAAGAAACAGATGTTGAGACAGAGGTTAAAACAGAGAAACAAGAAGACAAACCCACCACCACATCAGCTGATCCTGCTGTAAACAAAAGGCAGTGTGTGATATTTTAGTTTAGCCAAAAGGTTACAATTTAAAACCCGCTAAAATGTTCTTCCACACAGTTCCTACAGGTTAACGTGAGGGTGAGCAATCTGTGTGACACATAGAATAAGTGTGCTGGTTTTTGACCCTCCACCACTTAGTCCCTTTGAGGTTTTGGTTGTTTTTTTAACCCAAGGTTTTCTGATATGGAATGGTACTGCCTACTGCTTCATACTAATTGTGTGTTGGGACTTTTTGAACCTGCACTGACAATGAATGATTTGCGGTCATTCTCTAACTAGCTGGTCATACGGTCCTTTTGGCGTGATCAAGGGTTGGGATCTGTCATATGTTAAGAATTAATACGCAAAACAAGGATCAGAACCACCAAAATACATCCAAAATACAATTGCAATACTTTCAGAAAATACAGCATTGTTTGTTTGCTGTGCCGTGTGAATCTACTATCTTTTTTTTTACTGTGCACTAGTTCATCGGTCTCTGCACGCGTGCATGTGGAGCCCATTGTTCTGTTGACCTGGTACATTGTACACACCCGCACAGATCTTAATTCCCTCAATCTTACAGTGGCACCAAAATCATAGCAGTTACAGAAAATGAAGGGTCAGACTATTAGCGGCAGGGGAAAAAAAACAACACCCTTGTTTGCAAGCTTACACCTATCCAGTTTATATGAATACGGAAAGATACTGTAAATGTCTGCTGGAGCAGATAGCCTGACTAATTTACCAGCTAATATCCACTTGTTATGCTTGTTTACGCTCTTAAAGGATAGATTGTAAAACATTTTCAGATTGTGTGGCTTGTTAAGCTTCCGAAAACTGCTACTAAATTTAACAGGTGTTTGATATATCTGTGGGCAGAAAAGCCTCCAGAATACATGTTACCGATTTCTTGGCTACAAATACAACAACCAAAACAAAACTAAATATAAAAAAAAACTGTATTTTTTTTTATTGTGATTGAACTTTGCATTAACTCAAAATGAACAGTTGCTGTCACATTGATTCGTTATGTTTCTCCAGGTGAACCCAGTCGCTGTAGCAATAATGCATGATTCATTAGTGGGGGGGGAAAGGTTTGGGTCACGAGTGCCAATAAAAAAAAAAAAAGAAAAGAACTGAGAGCACATTTGTGACGTCAAGGTGCACCTTTGACTAAAAATAAACCCATCTGGCTGCTAATATGACACCGTTTCTCCCCCTGCTTGTAAACAGCCATGCGACAAGTGTGCAATGCCTCCACATATTAAAAATAATATGAGAGAAAAAAAATGTGTGCATTTAGGATTTAATGCACACATTAAATCCTAAATGGGGGGGGGGGTAGGGGAGGGCTTCTGTCTAAGGCCCAGTATTATCTCGGGTCACGCAGGACTTGGCAAAACCAAAAAAAGGGTTAAAAATAAAGCAACTTATCAAGTTATAATTTAAATAGGCCATAACTTGTATTGGGAGCTATTTCAATAAATCATTGTTTATGAAGAACTTTATTAAGAGCAGTTACTCATTAAAGCTTTTTTTATTTAGAACCTTAACATTTTGTAAAGGTGTAGCAGAGATTAGATCAGTCAGACTGAACAAAACTCATATAGAAGCAACATTTGAGTTTCAAATTTATTTCTCAATAGGTTGTTGATATGAATCACTAGTCATATTTAGTCTTGCTGCTTGAATGGGGTTCAAAATCATTTTAAACCATATCTTACTGCATCTCACTGCAACTTCACCTACCTCCCCCCCTTAAAATTGCTCTTAAGAACTTTTCCTGTTTACGGTCCCCCCCAATAATGAGATGGGATTTAGGCCCTTGTATTTCCCGTGTTTTGTTTCGGTTATTGTTATTACACTTATTTTAGAGATGTGTGTGATAGGTGTGTCTATGAGACATTTATAGAGACAACAACAACCACCTGCCATTTTAGGCTAGCTTAAGCTAACCTCAATATCTACAACCCTCCTGTTGATACACTGACATTACTTACCTACTGTCTTTCAACCACTTTGAAAAGCTTTTCTTCGTCTCTCCAACATCTTTATCCCTCCCCCTCTTCTGTTTTCTGTTTTGTGCCCTGGAGTTTTTTCTGCCCCCCATCTTTAGCTCCCACCCAGCCAGCATACCTAGGTGGGCCCTATATGGGGAAAAAAGAGGGCAGACAATATGGATCCCAACAGGGATTGTTTCCATGCTGGACCACTCACGAACCGTCTCTGAACCAGAAACAGATTTACTCGGAAACAGAATCTGACACGCCATCAAAGCATCGATACTGGAGAGAGGCCATACAGCTGTGACCAGTGTGAGAAGAGATTGTTTCCATGTTGAAACACCATGGAAACAAACCCTTTTGGGACCCATGTTGGGACCCATAATGGCTGCCCCCCATATTGTCTGCCCCCTGGCTGAGCTGTTGTCGAGTGCACTACTACAATTAAAATGTAAAGGAAAAAACCCGGCGCCTCAGCGAGTTCTCGAAGGGACATGTGCCCAGACTACCTGTATGGGAGGAGAGACGGCTGGCAGGAGGGGAGGTGTTCCTAACCAATAACAAATTCCTCTGTTATTGATCATTTCATACACAAACAGCTGTTGAGTACATAAAATGCTGACTAGAAAAAAAATCCCCCCCATTGTTTTTGTCGCCCCCTCTAGTGCAGCGCCCCACACGTTGCACTTTTTGCGCCACTGCTGCTGAATATATCTTGTCACAAAGACACCGAGACATTCGTGGTTTCTGCATCACATTTTCTCACAATCTGAACTTTGCCTTTGTCATCCGATGTGTGATTAATTGGAGCTGCGCTTTTATTGTGCACTTGTTCCCGTCTAACGGACATCTGCACTTTAATTTCTGTCCTCTGTCTGTCTGTCTATCTATGATTGTAAATCTGCAAAACACAGTATCTTGTAAAATATGTTTAAAGGTACTAAATCTGGATTAAATGACCCCCAACCAAAATAAGACTGGATGTGTTCTTTCAGCTACTATGGATGCAAAAGCAGAACATATGTATTGAAAGAGATTTGTATTCCTCCCCCCACAAGATGTTATGGAAAATCTTTCATTCTGTCCTGTATAATTATAATGAAATATTTTACTATATTTCCTTCACTGTCTCTCTTGATTTCCTCCCACAGAACTACAGCATCATCAACATGAGCGAAATTCATGATGACCGTCTGAGCAAAGTCCGTCAACGCATCCATACTGGAGAGAGGCCATACAGCTGTGACCAGTGTGAGAAGAGTTTTGTTCAAAACGTACATCATGTAGTCATCAGTGTGACTGCAGAGGTCATTCTACTTAGCTTAATCTTAATACTTAATACTTAATCTTCACTGATGATGCTTGACTCTTGTCATGTAACTCAAAATGAGTCAATGTAAATTTAGTTCAATAGAGTTCATATTTTATAAAACATTCCTAAGTTTTATGGTCATATTCAATCAATAACAATATGTTTCCAATAAGGCATGTAGGAGCTATTTTCCCATTTTTTTGGGTTAAATATTATAATTTAAATAGTTTAGTTTATTCTTATTTTTGTTTATATCTTAGTTGGTTTATCATTAGAATTTTTGTTTGATTTGTTGTTTAGAATAAGTTCTTTGATTAGGAATTCACTTAATTAGTTAATTCATTTCAGGTTGGGATGTGGGTATGGCGGTATAAATAGGTGGATCTTAGGTAGCTTATTATGCACGTTGGGTGGTCACAAGGTTTTTTACCAGCCTATCAATCAGTCACATCAGTTTTCTAATCATCAGTCAAAGAACAGGTACAGGAAAAGGAGCAGGAGCCTGTAACCTTTTGCCTGAACTGCAAAATAAAACCAAAGAACTGCATTTTGACTTTTGATCCTTTGTGCTGCGTAAACCGGAATCCACGATGCATCATGTGACTATTTGAGTTGGATTCACCTTTTGTTTTGATCACTTTTGAGTTTTGAGATTTTTGAATTAAAGTTTTGGGACAAATAGTCACTACAAGGCCTATTTATCAAATTATTAAATATACTTTTCATTTATCCAATATTTCTCAACTAAAATGAATTTGTTTTATTTGTATGATGTAGTATTTTAAATGTCATGTTTATTTAGCTGCAAAAAGAAAATCTTCACAGTTACCAGAAATAAAGGCTTGAAAACATCAGTGTATATGGAACTAATCTAATGTGTTTTATTCAGTGATGGAGTTATTGAAATAAATAAACTTTTTAAAGAATAATGTATTGATTTGAATGTATAAGTAACATGTAGATAGTTGTTTAGGTGTTAGAAAATCACTGAAATGCAGACGTTGCTGAACACCTTACTGATGAGATTATGCTGCCCCTGCAGGTTAAAACAGGTCGGTGCAGTGGTGGCAACACGCTTAGATGTTTTAATGGGAGTTAAATATCGTTTCCTAATAGGCTTAGGAAGAGCCTCGGTTTGACTACTCTACATTCCCAGAGTATTTACAACAAAGGGGTCAAACTCATTTTATTTTGGGCCAAATCAAAAGCCTGAATGTTCGTATAGGGCCGGTTGTGCCAGAAGGTATTGATAAAACCCACTAAACTGTTAAAATATCAATAAACAGCTGTTTGTTTCAGTCTTAAATAATACTGAACATCTTTTCACATTAACCAGTCCAGAGTTTGTGATTGTTTTTGTGGGTTTTTGTGCAATTAGAATCACAGATTTTGTGCTAATTTAGAAATATTTGGAAGAATTTTTTTTTTACAATATTCACGCTACTGTATGATGTTAAGAGTCACGTTTTATAAAGTGCCGCATCAATCAGGTACTACAATTTGACATCAGGTACGGCTGAGGCCAGGGCCGCAACCACCCCCGTTACTCAAATTCACCTAAATAAAATCCAGAGCACCAATAATCAGAAATAAGAAGAGATCCCACAGACGAGACCAAATAAAATGTCCAGAGCTTCAATCGGAGATGGGGACTGGATTGGTGCTCAATAATCCCAACTTCCTTTTTAAATTCAAGTTAATTTAGGACATCTAGGTATCATAACCATAATCATCTCAATGCACTTTATTACTCTGTGAAATAAATCTCTCTAAAATGCAAGTTACATTTTCCTTTTGCAACTGTGGTTAGAGAAATAAAGCGAGTTTACGATGATATACAAAACCATGACTGTAAAGTTAATCCGTCACTTTATTTCGCTTTGGGATTGGGATCAAAAAATTATTTTTGAATTTGAATTAAATTGCGTGTTTCCTCTCGGCTAAACCCCAAGCAGAATATCCCCGGATAAACAATGACTTGTTGAACATTACATGTATTTTTCAGCTCCATAACAATCTCTATTTTACTAGATTATCAATTTCTACACCGGAAATTCTTGTTTGACGCTGTTGAACTTCACTGGAGCGCGTGTGGTGCATTCCTGTCCCATTGGAATATTTGCCCTTCAATTAGTGTAAAATACAGAAAAATACCATGAACATCGAATTTATACCAGGAGCCTCTTAATTTAACCATTGTACGTGTTTATTTAAAATCCAATAGATTTAATCCGGCACATTTTACAAGAAAAGTTATTTTACGGAGGAAATTTAAATTTCCGAGTTACGTGAACGCAACATCGAGGTTAGCTAGTGGCTAACACCGCAATGGACAATGGTCCTTGTGTGTGCTCTCCTGTCAGCCTGGAGGACAACGGACTTCCAGCCTGTGACGGTTCTTACGCGGACGACGAGTTAGTGGACGCCTTCGGAGACCTGGCTGCCCTCCCGGTTGAAGTTGAGGAAAGAAGACCGACCTGTTTGCGCTGCCGGTGAGCTGAATGAGAGCGAAGCTAACGCCAGTTAGCCTAGCTTGAGCTAACGAGCATCTGAACGAGAAGCAGTAAGAAAAAGAAAACAAAAAAACTAATTATATATATATAGAGATATATATCTTTCCTCTTGTTCTACTTTGTGTATCTGGCATGCTTTAATGAGGGAAGAGATTTATATCGTTTCAGAAAAAAGCTGACGACCAGCTGAAAACAGAGACGGGGGCGTTAGACGGGGGAAATAACTGGGAAATCAGAGCTTCACGTCTTCAACTTTCCTCCCATGTTGTAGTCGCCCTCAGAAGGTGTGTCTCTGTCCCTTTCTCCCGCAACAACCACTGGAGGTGTCCACATGTCTGTACGTAGTGCAGCATCCTGCAGAGGTGAGTCAGTGCATCTAACACCAGTGTGTTTATCTTTGGTTGTGTCAGAAGCTTTAAATGGTAATATATCTTACCGGCTACTTCTCTGAAATATATGTTATTACTATTTTTTAAGTGATAGACTAACAGAAATTAGTGCAACATGATGAATTATAATCTATGTATAGTGGGAAAAAATGCTGCTCATTCCTTGGTAATGGCTGCATCATTCTGTGGGGATGTATTCTGAGAATGGCCTAGTCGAAATCTGCAGCAAGACTTAGAGACACGCAGTTCACACCTGCTCTCCCTTTAGCTCCAGCTGTTTTGAGGGTAAAGTGAAAATTATGGTTGAAGTGTAAGAAAATGTGAAGAAGCTACAAAAGTGTATCTCTATAAACCCAGTTTGTATTGTAGTTGAAAACCTGCTACATCCTTCAGTTATTGAGATGTTTTTTTTTTTTTTAATTTTTCTTAAATTGAACGTACCAGATTGTAATATCAGACTCGCTCTGATGTCTTCCATTTTTGCGTTCTGCTCGCAGGAAAGCCGGGTACTTCGGACAGTGCCTCTTCTCGCTGCTTGTTTGCCACAGGGAAAATGCAACGTTATAGTAGGGAGGCGGTTCAATGAGGAAAAGTAAGTTGCCTGCATTTTATTAGCCCAAACATTCCCCCCAGAAAAATCGTTAAAACTGCTCATTTGTTTCTTAATCGTGCCGCACTCAGACATCCAGAGCTGGCCGCCGTGTGTCAGGATGACAGAACGCTTATCCTGTACCCCGGACCTAAATCCCAGAACCTGGAGGAGTTGGCACAATGCCTGGAGATCTCTGCCGTAAAGCACAATGTGATCATTATAGACGGCACATGGAGCCAGGCTAAAAACATGTTCCTGAAAAACAGCATGTTCCACCTGCCCAAACAGGTGTGTGCAACTTTGTTGATATAGTTGTAAAGGTACAGTGGCTTTTGAGGAACAATGAGGTTGACATTTCAGTGCAGCCCATCCAAAGAAAGAAAGACAAAGTAAGACATGGAACTGCTGGACTGGTAGACTGGTGCTCTCTGGTTAAATTGAGTGGTTTTATCAAATATTCTACTCTTAAGATGTAATAATTCCCAAACATAGCCAAAGTTTACAGAACTATCAGTTGGTTCTAAGATAGAGATGTCTATATAAATGATAACTAACTTTAAAAAATTACTGTGTGTGTGAGAGAGAGAGACCAA
>CAEGAF010054864.1:0-61617 GCA_903067075.1 Micropoecilia bifurca | reverse complement strand
ACACACACACACACACACACACACACACACACACACACACACACACACACACACACACACACACACACAGACACAGATAAGAGAGTGTTCCTCCACTTGATGGAGATCGGACAGTGGGAAATTTCTAGAAAGGGCGATTTGTCATTGTGATAATCAGCTTATTTTACGCGATTCTATTTACGAGTTCAATTGGCCAATGGGATTCAACATTTTAAAAAAAAAATGTGGTCCAATAGAAATATTAAGTTTAATATTGATTCAACACAGAAAATCTTGTACTCACCTGATTGTTTTTTAGTAAATTAACATAAATAAATGCCACACACACTGTTACATACAGGTGCATAGTAAATTAGAATATGGGGAAAAGTTTAAAACAGAGTGAGTTAGGTTTGATCACTTGTTAACAAAACTTAATGTATTTATGCGCTAGTGGTTTGTGATATTGTGGTGCCAGTTGCACATAGTGGCATGTAAAAGTGGAGGCCCATGAACACAAACTAAAAAAGAAAGAAGACTTCTCTATTTGTTGTCCCCTGAACAGGTGTCCTAATGCTTTGCTGCATTTGCGGTCAATGAGGATGAGGAGCTCCCTGCTTGCTGTTGATAGGAAGCGTAGCCTACATTTTCCAGTTGAGTCGGTCTAGTGTAACGATTGCTGTTTTGCCTCTCCATAGGTCAGCCCATTTCTTACCTTTGATTCTTTGAACTTGGTGTGGTTGTTGTTGTTGCCCAGTGGTGGTTCTTACATGCACAGCACCCGGGCCAATTGGTTGAAAAGGTCACCTGGTCCAGTGAGCCTGGATAAGGTCAAGATTTTAGACATAAACAGTATAAAATCCTGGATTTATCCTGTCTTGTATTAACAGTTCATGCTGTTGTTGTTGGTAGTGTAATCATATGAAGCGTTGCCTTGAAGCATTTTGGGCCCCTGTGAGCATAGCATAAGTGCTACAGTGTAACTGACCATGTAAATCTCTTAGTGACCTCGGTGTATCTATCTTCTGATTGTTACTTTAAGCAAGATGATGCTCCATTTTGAAATCTAAAAAAAAAGAGTTAGTTTCATTTTATTTCAGCAGCTTTTTCTTCACCTCAAGCATTGGAGAGACATGTTCAGGTTAAAGTTATTATGAGACCTCTGACTTTCTTAAAGTTCGAACTTCAGGGAACCCTTCTGGTTATTTGTGAAAGCTGGAACTGAAAATGAAATGTTATGAAGCTGAAAACAGTCCAAGTCGTTTTATTATTATTATTATTATTATTATTATTATTATTATTATTATTATTATTATTATTATTATTATTGACTGTTAATGTGCCTTGGAATTTGACTCAAGTGTTATGTGTTGCAAAAGGTTTAAGAACCACTATTGTACAGCCTTCAGGGAATATAATCCATGATCTCACATTCAAAGGAATTCCACCAGGTTCCCTGAAGGTTACACTGTTAAAGTTTCATCTCATCTTCAGATAAACTGCAGGAAATGCACTCCCACAATTACAATGTAAAAACTTTGTGCTTTATTGGGTTTTTATTACAAATAACACTTGTTATAATGTCTTTTCTTGGATTTTTTTGTCCTTTTTACTGTGGTAGTGCCATAATGTCTGGTTATTTATTCTGAGAGCATAATAAAGATCAAACATCCATCATCAAGAAACTGTAGCTGCTTTTCAGTCAATGATTAAATCCTACTCCATACCTTCTACTCTTCTGCAGCAACAACACAACTGTTATTGACTTATTAATTTTCACAGCAGTACAAGCCATACACTTTGACACAAATAGCAATGCAACATTTCTCATGTATCTTTTTCCCCCTCTTTATTTAGATGCAGGGTTTCTAACACATTTGAGTTCTTACTGAAATTCAAATCTCAATGCATTCATGCTGCATGGTAAATGGCTTTGTATTTGTATAGCTTTTTTTTTATCAAGTCCAGAGGACCCCAAAGCGCTTCACACTACAGTCAGTCATTGACCCATTCACATACACACACAAACACTCACACACTGATGGTGGCAAGCTACTGGATTGTAGCTACAACTGCTCTGGGGCAAACTGACAGAGGCGATAAAGTGTATGATAAAGTGAATTTCTTGACAACAACTAGACTGCCCAAACTCTCTCTCTCCTTTCAATCTTTTTTAAAATTTGTTTACTAATTGGAAACAAAGTAAATAAGAAATAAAATATTAAAACACCACCTGAACCATGTAAAACGTTGAACAAGCGAATATTCAATGTGAGCGAGATCGTTTCTTTATTGTTTTGCTTAGTCAAAATTTCCATTCCTCTAAGCAAACTAAGGAAGCCCAGAAGATGATGGCAAGCTTTAGAAACGTCTTATAGGATAATTCAGCCTATTTCAGTTAAATGGAGGCACATTTGAGGATATATTTTAAGTCAACACCTCGAACAATGCCTCCTTGTGTGGCATCATGGAGAAATCAGCATTAATCAGTAAAAGAAGAATGAGATCTCCAGAATCCTGAAGGTACAACATTCATCTGTTCACACAAACATACACAATAAATCGCATGGGAATGTCCTGTTATGCTGTAATTTAGTATGGAGATGGATTTCCTGTGACAGTGATTAATGTGCTTTGTTTGCAAATACTCCTATCAGTCTTAGGGGGAAAAAAAGCAAAAGATGCAAGCTGAAGCTGGTAAGAAATTGGCATTGCAGCACCATTATAAGTAGATTGCAGTTTACAAATGCATTAAGGGACAAATACCTTCGATTTTTCAGACATTGTCTTGAGTGGCCGTTGCAAAGCCCTGGTCTCAGTCCTATATAGGATATTTGTGTGTAGCACTAACTTGGTGTGTGTTAGAAAGGCAGCCTGTACAAACATGACTCAGGTACAGAAGTTCTGACCGGAGGAATGGAGGGAAACTCCTGCAAACCATTGTCAGCTTGTCGAAGGACGCCCAAAAACCCAAGTCATACAGTTTAAAAGGCAATTGTACAAATGCTAAGGGAATGTGTGTGAACTTGAAGAACTTTGGGAGGGTTAAAAAATATTTAAAATGTTGTCTTCTTCGTTTAGCTGGCATTTCACAAACATAATTCATTTAGACAATGCATATATATATTTGCATAAAATCTGATTTCTTGCTTTTGGAGTCTTCTACAGATTTTGCAGAAATGTTCTAAACAAAACAACAGTGTAATATTGTCACACTGAACTGGTTTCAAAAAGAGAGTTAGAGGTAAAAATAGATGTTCTTCTCTTTGAATAACTAACCTGCTGTACATGTAGCCTTGACTCTACACATATGGACAAAATGTATCTTAACATGTGACACTGAGGGGCAAATGATTCCTAAGATCTATGCATGTAATTTATCTGAGGCACTGCGACTTTCATTTTAGACAGTTCTACCTCAGTGGCTTAGTTCAACATCTCTGTCAAATATATAGAACTTCTTTTATTTTTTTACAAATCTTTTTCTCCTTTTGTTAAGTGACATGGCAATAAGATATTGATGCTGCTCATCATTGTAGACCCAATTACCTTATTGCATAAACACATACCTTCTGAAAACTGTAAAATCTAACTCAAACATATACTTTGTTGCTCAAAAGTGGATAAAATGACTCATAATACTAATTTCTTAGATGTTTTCTATGTTGCGTGAATCAAGCTTCTGTACAAAGTGATTTCTGTGTGTGTGGTCTAGAGAGGTTGGTGGATCTTGGACCTGGGCTGAGATCCTTTCTTTCCTGTAGCCATTTTGTCTCAAACACAGTGTAATACTGGGCACAGGCCCAAAATCTCCAAAGAGCAGGACCAGCCAGCAAGGCACGCCAACGGGAGCATATGTTCACACTGCTAACAGAGAGGAAGGACAGCTTAGGAGAAGAATAAAGAGCCAGAGATCAGAGTTGGATGATGACAGTGAAATTTTACTGTATGTCGTGTTTGATTTTTGACTTCCCAGCAGCAGCCTGCATGGGGATCTAGATTACACTACTGTACAAAGATTATTTAAAACACAACACGATATTAATGTGAAACTTTTTCTGCTTGAGAAAGACACAGAAAGGAGTATTTAACGCCTTCTTGGCATTAGGGCAAGCTGGGATGAAACAACCTGATTAAATACATAGAGTGATCAAACCTGAAGCAGAGGTGGTCCTAGCCTGTTTAGCGCCCTGAGTGAACCACCTTACCAGCGGGGGCCACGGGGAGTAATGTGGTGCATTCTGTTTTGCATTAGGCACTATTGACATCCAGATCCTCTGGTTGTGAGAGTGGGCGGGTGGACAGCACTCATCCCAGCCCCCCCACAAGATGCCGCCCCGGGCGGCTGGCCATGTCGCCCATATCAGAAACCGCCACTGCCTGGAAGTGAGATAATAACAGTTTTTTTGCAAATAGGACTTGGTCTTGGGTGTGGGTTTGTGTTAGCTTGTGTGTATGTGTGTTGGGGGGGGGGGGGGGGTGGCATGGGTGAAGGAGGGACTAACTCAAGGCACGTTATGTGTTTTTCTGTAATTTAGCAGAAGTGTTGTTTAAAATCCGCTTTAGAGTCGCAGATTACATCCGACAGAGGGGTTTGTTCTCTAATTATCGGCTTATCCTAGTTGTGTTAATTGTAGGTCACACGTTGCTGAGTAAAACAACAAACCCAGCTGAAAAAACAAAGCACACTGCTTACAGTGCATTGCCTCACACTGTAAATTCAAAGCACACTGATGAGTAATTATTAAAACACTCTGCACATCGATGTTTAGGAAAATGATCTGCTGTTGTAGAAACACTTGTTGTCGGAGATGTCAGTCAACACACACTTCTAATCTGCTCAATATACAGTGAGTCTTTGAGAGGATCAGCAGTGTGTGACTGCATATTTCTCCAAAGAGACATTATTTTTCCCTTCAGTTCCTCTTGGCAGAGATCTGAGTGTTTGACCTTTTTAAAATGCAAAGCAATTCTTCTACTCCAGAGATTGAACAGGAGGCTCATGATTGTGCTACGAAATTTGAGCGACCCTAATGCAGTAACTCATAGAGAGGGAGAGCTGTTCTGCACCTGCTGAAAGTCTTGACTCGGTTATGGGGATACAATAACACCTCCAAGGGTTATGTTAATCTTTAAAGACGGGTTATTCTTATGCTGCTCCACTCTTTACTTCATTTGAATGAATATTTCACCGCAACCTTGAGTCGGTCTCTCGAATCATGTCTCATTGCATGATTGTTCTTTAAGCTAGCCGTTGCATACCAGCTCTGATTAAAATAAACGCTCATGGTCAACATTCGCTAATGTTATATGGGTTATCTGTTCATCAAGCAATCATTAAAAAAAAACAACCTTGTTTAACCCCTCCATTAATGGCATGCTGTACGGTTTTAAAATAACATCTCACATCATTTGTCGTTCTTGAATCGGTGCAAACAGGAGTGCAGCTAATTTAACAGCTGGTAATTCACGATTCTCCTCGGCTTGAAAGTGCAGATGATGTGAAACTGAGAATTGAATAACTTTCTGAATATAGGATACAATGCTGAGCAGCTCACGGGAGAGTAATTTACATTTGATAATGACATTATCCCTGGTGTGCCATTGTTCCAAATGTACCTCCTCCATTAAGGCCAGGTATTATGCAACAGGAGAATCAGTTTTACTTTGGACATTTTATAGAGCATCTCATACAAAGCAGCCTCCTCAGAAACACAACTACTAAAAAAATATTCATTTAGAAAAAGGTCTGTGTCATTTTTGTCAGCTTTGAGAGGCACTTTCTTTTCTTCATATTTCTACAAATGCCTCCAATAGAATATGATACAAAGTTAGCAATTAAATTGGAAGGTAAGTATGAAAACAGCTTGTTGGTCTTGCTGAAGCATCTTTAAGTTGTGGCTGCTTCCTCCTACAGCTGGAAATAGATTACCGAAGATACTTATGTTCAGCCAGCTGCCCGGACTCATTATTTAAGCAGCGTATGTGCTTTACGTTAGAGCCGAAAGCGGGAGATATCCAAAAATAACAGCAGTCTCCACAGCATTCAGCAAGAAACATAATCTAAACGTGTTCAGCTGCGTGTGCATGTTCCAATTAGAGGAACATGTCAAATGTGATTCACTTCACTCTCTGACATGTTTCTAATCATCTTTCCTGAATTAGCGGCCTTCTCTTGCTTGGGTGAGAGAAAAAAAATAGTGTAATGAAGCTCAGCCGGCTGTGAGGTCATCCTCCTGACTGTAACGCATAGGTGCGTGTTAGCTAATGTGATTACAATTATCTTATGGTGTTGTTGTGAATGCAATTGCTGGCGATAAAACCAATAACATGGAGTTTATAATGCACAAATGATTGTCTTGAAGCAGAATCTATCACTTGAGACATGATGTGTTTCTAAGACAGCATCCTTTTGATAGTGTTTCTCAAGGCTCTTTGAAAAATGTCCAACTCTTTCCAAGAAACTTTTCATCTGACAAATAAATAGACATATGAATGTACTCGCTGTTAGTATGAAACAGGGAAGCACAGATAATAAGACACCAGCTGGCCTATGGCGCCCAAGTGTGCCTTGTAAAAGAACAGTGAGGAAAGCTGGTAAGGTCACTGGAGTTTCCCTGTCCAATGTTCAGTTTCAGTTTTTAGACACTCCACCAAAAAATGGTCAACTTAAGAGGTAACTTTTGGAGGAGCTGCAGAGATCCATTTTTGAAAGAAAGCCACAAGAAATTTTCTTTACAAAAAACATTTGTGATTCAGCAACCTTCACTTTAGTTAAATCAAGAATCCTGGTCAGAAAAACCCCCTTCTGACTGCATTCTTGGTGTTATCTTAATTTACAAATTTTACAGAAATACATGGATGTAGAATGCATGTGTTCTTTAAAATGTCCTACATTATCTTAAAAAATGTTCAACAATTAATTTTGTTGCAGTTTGGTAACAATTGTATTTTTGTTTGAACATTGTCTAACATTTCCTACACCCTCTTCACCTACTTTTTCATATTTCTCTTTTATTTGCTCTTTAATCATTTGATCCCATTGATTTGTTGAAGGATCCCAGAGTAACAACATCTTATTTTCTTCTGAAATTACAATAAGACAAATAAAACTGACTGCACAATCAGTATAAAATTTATTCCTCCATTGTTGCAATGGCCGTGGTTGTAAATTCACATCAATTTCCTTCATATATAAGCAATGAATTATTAATTCAGCTATCCTTGTATAAGCTGTTATCTTGTTATCTCCCTGGTGGGATACTTTAGCAGACTGATGCCTTTAAGGTCTGTGTGTACAGAGGTCTAATGTGATTGTTCTCACCACCTACACTCAGATTTGTATGCAATCTGTATATAAGGCTTTAAAAATACATGAAGGAATGTGATTTAATGCCAGGGTAGATCTGGGCTTCCAATACGGTGTGTTCTGTGCCCCTTAAAGTCAGACTGGCGGACCACACAGCTGGAACATGAGCAAGGCTACGGCCAACATACTCCAAAGTACTCTGTTTATGCAACACACACACACACACACACACATGCCCCAGCACACATACAGTCTCCTTGTGAAGTTTTGGCAGGGGAACTCTTATCTCTATTGGACAAACTCCGCTAGTGATGGGAATGTTCTCCGGATGTTATCTAGTCCTCTGTGGAAACGAGATAGCCAGACACCTTTATCACCTCCCTCAGACTCTGGAGGGTCTCTGACCGCTATGGTAACAAGGAGTGTTCAGCTGCTATAGGACTCCAGCCAACTTACGGCCAGAAAAACCCCTGCAGACTGTGAGGATTTGGAGTGATTGAAAGAGATTAAAGAGAGTCTACTGGTTTGAGTTTAAACTGCCCATGGGAATCAACTCAAAGACCATTTTGGACTTTGCTATTTGAAGGTCTGACTCTTTAAAGCCAGTTACAATAAACAGAGTCAGAAAATGTTGATATGTTTTTCCACTTTTTATGGACAAAAAATAAAGTATCATGATAATATTTGTGATTTTCCAAATGGATAAATTCTGCTATTGTGGGATGGTTTATTTGAGTGAAGTTAGACATTTTTACATATATTACATATATATTCACATCAATGTTTTGGCTGTTGAACTACAGAGACATTCATTGTTGCTCTCCTGTGCCTTAGCAATAAAGAATCTGGCAAAGAACATACTCATTCCTCCTTTAGACATGCCTAAAAAAGACACAAAAATTTAGGCTAAAACGTTTTACCACGTTACATTTGACACCTAAGGTTTTTTAGGACTGTAGTTAATGAGGTAGCAGATAATGAAAAACATTTTAGTTTTTGCTTATAAATTATATCTAGCAAACGTCACTTTGGATAAGTATTTGCCCCTTCTCTACAAAACATTCATTTTGTCTATTTAGCCAATTGGAGAAAGATTTGCTGACTTGCTTTCAATGATTGTCCTGCTGCGTAACAGAAGTATTAGTATATCATGAACTGATAACTGGACATTCTCCTTCAGGAGCTTATGAATTAATGATTGCTTCAGACCATTGTCCTACCAAAGCCATGTTTCACTGTTGGACTTTTCCCATAAAGCTATTTCAGTCTCAAGCCTGATGGAACAAGATGCTAATCAGCCCACAGAATAATTTCTTTAAAATAATTTAGGAACATTTTTCTGGAAATGTGAGATGGGCCTTTGCAATCTTTTTGGTAATTTGTCAAATTTCTTTAGACCCAGGCATAGTCACTTAAAACAGACTGCATTATTTGTAGGACAGTAAATTTTGCTTAAAGTATTCAAACGTGACGAGGACAGTAAGTCGTGGCAGAAAAATTTTTAAAAAATAGTTGTAATTGGCAGAAGAATAAAGAATAACCACTAAATCGCCAGTCCAATTCTGCTACAAGTCCTGTCATTATTGAATAGGTGGATAAATTGCACAACCTAAATCTGTCATATTTGACACAAGTAATTCTGCTGCATACAACAGAGTATGTCAAAACAGCACAGCAGCCTTTTAGAAAGGCACACACACAAACACATGCGTGCACGCACACACGCAATGTGCCATGGCAACACAAATCTTCTTTCTCTTGGTGTTATTTTGACTGTCTGGCAAATCCACCTCTTGTTTTCAAAGCATTTTTTGTCTCCCTCTAACAGGTGCAAAACCTCTCAACTCAGCACATCAAAGAGGCGCATGCACCTGCGAATAAATCACAGCAAATAGGAAGAATCCAGAGTAGAACCTCCTAACACCAAAGAGGTAGTATTCAAAGTGCCTGATTTAATATTTATGAGGTACAAGGCTTTGGTGGTTGAATGCTTGTTTACTGAGATGTGTCTTTTGTCCTTGGAATGAGGTTTGATATTCCACCAAGTAACTATATTTACATATACACTTAGTTTCTGCCTCTGGATAACATCACACACACACACACACACACACACACACACACACACACACACACACACACACACACACACACACACACACACACAAAGGGAGAGAGAAAGATCGAGATCTCACAGAACATGTTGTATGCTGGTCCGTATTGACACGTTGTTTCAGCTCTCCAAAGAGCTCTTCTTCCCTTGAGATGTTTTAAAAGCCCTGGTGTTATTCTAACAATGCTGCACGGTTACTTATTGTGATTTGTTGGAGATTTCTGTGCAAAGAAGAAGTTCTAAGTTATTCTCAGTCCGTACTACACAATACTGCTCGCAAAATTATTTATAACGTTTAATTTTCTTACAATTGACAATCTTACAGCAACAAACGTTACTGTACTTCATTGGGAATTTATGTGATAGACTGAAAAATAAATTGAAAACAAAAAAGATTTGTACTTTTTTATTCTTCTAAACCAAATGCGGAAATCACCTCATTTCTAAATCAAGTTCACTAATCTGTTATTAAATGTAAATGTAAACACAGCTGTTCTCTGAATGTGATGAGGTTCATGAGAAAACATTATAAAGACACACTGAAAGGTTTGGGGGTAATGTAAGAATCTATAAAGCAGGGGCATAGTTAGATTATATAACAATTAGGAAAAAAAACATTATTTCTGAAAGAAGGCAATAAGTAATCCTGTTCACAGTTTCCCATAAGCCATCTGCAGAACAACATTAACATGCCCTGCTAAGAGGAGACCAAAATTAAACAGTTTGTTGACAACAAATGGAAAATGTTGTGTTGTAGAAAACTAAGATAGCGAACCATCCTAAACGCACTGTTAGCTATGGCGGTGGCAGCATCATATTGTGGTGATGCTTTTCTTTGTAGGTTCAGAACAGCTGGTTTAAGCTGACCTGAGGTAATTACAGGGAAATCTTGAAAAATAAATAAGACCTTGCAGACTTAAGACTGGGGCACAGGTTCAGATACACTCACATACACAAACATTTTCATTTTGTTAGCATGACCCAAGCAATGTCCAGATCTAAATGTAAATTAGGAAACTCTGCAAAGCTTAGAAATCTATCTTTTCATGTGCTTTAAAGACAGACAAAGTATAAAGCTAGCAAGCAAAGACAATATAAAACTTGAAAGATGGCCAAATTAGAAAATATCACTTTGTTTTGGTCTATTACAAAATGTCAAATAAAATGCATTGATGCTTGTGACTGTAACAAAAACTAAGCAAGTTCTAAAGAACATTTACATAAAATATTTCTTTTTCAAAGCAATATAAGTTGCCACTCTTAAAGAGTGATTTGGCCAATGGGAATAAAATGAACATCAAGGGCAAAGCTGACTGATGTGGTCAGTGTTATGATCATTGTAGTACTTTCACTCTTGAGTCCCATGGTAGTTGTGCAGCTGCATTTAGGAATCACTGTTTGGCTCTTCTGAATTTACAGAGGGTCACAGTTCAACACGAATGTAGTTAAATAAAGCCCCAAAAAAATTTTTTCTAAGTGTTTTGTTCTCTTAAAGCAAAACAAGCTCCTACAAGGTTAATCTAGTACACGGATGAGCTAATTACATCAGTTGTAAAAACACTGGTGAGAAAAGCCACCATCCCCAGTGAGCACTTAGAGAAAGAAAGCAGCTGGTCGTAGCGTTCTCTAAAGAAAAGGACTGGTCACAGATTCTTCTGGTTTTTCTTTTCTTTTTTCCCGTGGAGTGTTTACCACAACTCTCCCACACTTCCTCTCCTCTTGTGGGAGCTGCAAACATATTTGATCCCCAAGGGTGAAACAAACCCATCCATTATGACTCAAATCAGGCTTAATTTATTTCACATGCTCAAATTTAATGTCGTCATGTTGATACACATTGAATTAAAATAGCTACATTCTTCTGGTAATTATTTTCCACACATGCTGCCTCCCAAAGCGGGCTCATTTCACACAGAGGTTTTGGTTATTAGATCTCTCACGAAGCAAGAGACTCGTGTGCATGATCTCGCCAGATCGGGATTCATGCGTTTCTGCTGCCCCCACCTGGCAAACATGGAAACTATCAAAGTAACAGTGTTGAAAAATTATATTATAGGCAGGTTCTTATTAGCTGGAAGTACATTTTGACACTTCAAAGATGAACTTGGGTTTATGGGCCATATAATAATAAAGAGAGAGAGAGAATTAATTGCTCGGCAAAGGTAATTTAAATGACTGTAAATATAAGGGTGTCTTCAAAAGAACTTTGCATTTTGCAGAAGTTTAAAGAAATTAGCTTTAGAGGTAAAAGTGTGAAGAGGTTTATTGCTCATACGTAATTATTCAAGTGACTTTTCTGTGCTCTTTCCAGCGTATTTGGGTAAATGCTTTGTGGATTTTAGACACCATTTAAAGGCTCCAGGAGAGGCCTTAGATTGAAAGGGTATGAGAGATTTTTGGTACCTGGGGATTCAAGCAATATTTGAATCTCAAAAGTGTAATGCTATCTAAGATCATTTTTTTTATTAGTTTTGTCAATTATTTAAATATATTTACAGTATTACAATTCGGTCCAATTTAAACTTTATTAAAAGACATGGAGTCATGGTCTATAGTTGAGATAAAATGACACAAACATATTTCTTTCTTTACCAACATCTGAAGTTTTGTTATTGAACCAACACTTTGAGGCCATGCAGTTTTAATTTGAGGACTGTGCGTCCTCAAATTAAAACTCACTGAATCTTTTATTCAAGCCACCCAAACGTTTTCATCGTACGTCTGGATGTCGCCACCTTCAGCGTCTTGAAGGTGGCGACAGGTTGGCAGTCATCAGCACATTCAGATCAACTGGGACATGGGCTGTGTCTTGTCCAAACCACATGAATTGCTCCCTTGTCTTCTCAAAGGCCTCTTCTGACCTCAGTTTGTGGTTTCGAGGGAACCTCCTGTTCTTGGTAGGTACACTAAAGACCTCCACTGAAGTAAAGTCAGGTTGGCTTGGAGAGAAGCTGCATACAGGCTCTTCACCTGAATCGTGGGCCAGACAGACCTGAGACTTGGTCTGAATATGATCACCAGAATACTTCCTTCGTCCCACACCCTGATGTAGACAAACAGAAAAGACACATATGTGGAAAGGACATTAGCGTTTAGAAACACATCCTTCATGTGCTGAAACTAAATAAATACTCACATTAGAGAAGACTAAGATGCTATTTTTTAAGATGGTTTTATTGTCATGACGTGTTATTGGATAATCCTCCCTGGATTCCTGGAAAGCAGCAGAAAAAAATCAAATTGCTGTGTTGGTATTGATCGCTGCACAGTTTGGAAGCTTTCCTTTCAGCTTACAAGCAGAGTAAATTGTTAAATGTGCTATTTTTTATGTTTGCATGCAAATGTAATAAAAATTTCCTGTAGATTTTCTTAAATCTGCAATATTTGCCATTTAAGTCTCTAATAACATAAAAAAAGTGGTTGTTCACTTTTTTGAGAAACTTGTGAAAGGGGTCTGAAAAGTCGCAAAATATAGCAATCACGTGTTAAGCTGAAAAGCAAGTTGGTGAGGTTGTGCTTTCTACACTTTAGCCACTGCTCACATCTCTGTGACACATGGATTTCCTCAAACTTATTTCATCTTGTACATTGTCGAATTGTCTAAGGGAGTAACAGCAATAAAAATAAATATAAAAAAAACATAAACACAACTCTATGTCAAAAATCTGATTTCATTGGCTAATTTGGACAAAAAATGTATTTCAATTCCTAAACACATGAACACAGACCTGGTTAATTTTACATTTAGGATAACGCTTCACATGCCAATCCTGAGGCAACAATGTACTAGTCTCACTCAGCATAGCTCCAGTAGTCGTACAGGCTTCATAAGATGTTAACTTTGAACAGTGTGGATGGGCAAACTGAGGACAAAGACAAATAAAACCAGAATGCATTTAGTTTTGAGTGTTTTGTTGCATAAGATCAATAAAATGTAGTTTCTTACCCACTGGCCATCCTTGTCCATACCACGGTAGCGTTTTCCACCTTTCACCATTTTGACACAGTTTGAGACGTCACTATTGAGTGGTTTCAGTAGAACAAAACACACAAATTATGTTCAGCTTAACAGCTAAATAAAATTGTGGTGACCATGGAAACCTGGAACAGGCAACATGCAATCTGATACCAGATCACCACGGAGCTGCGGATCTGGAATTCTGACAGCAATACAGAACGGGTAAAGTAGTTCAGTTTATTTGCTCAGGAAATTGAATAATAGCTTGTACAGTCTTCCCTCTGATGTTGTGCTAGTGAGCAATCTGGGACACTTTGACGTAAAGAAATACATTAAACTGTGGGACAATAAAGAATAAAGGATATTTCTATTCCTAAGCAGTTACAAAAGTCAGAGCAATGTGTAAAATCCAGATGAGGACATTTTTACAAATAATGTTCATAAAATATTTTGTTTTGTCATTTTCTGATATGTATAAATACAAACACGGTGAACCAAGTGCATAATTTCTGAAACATTTTTTATATTACACAAACTACCTAGTCACTGATTAAATATATTATATTATACTTATAAACATTCCTTTAAAAGTAGCAAAATTTCAATTGAGCACTGACTTTTGAATGTTTTTTTTTTGTTAAGATCATTGCCACAGTTATTTGCATTTCCAATCACTGCAAAATCATATTAAGTGAAGCATTTTTTGGAATTGATAATTGGTGCTTTGGGCTAAAACCCTTTTTGTTTAGAATTGCCTTTGATTAGCAACTGTAAAATAGACTTTTCTGACATAGAAATTAATAGTCCAATTGTGAACTATTATTTCTCTTTATTCTGCCACTGCAATTTAATGCGTTCTTTATTATTTGCTGTTTTTTTTATGCAAAGCAATTAGAACTACCTTCTTGCTGGAGTATGCTACCCATAAACTATTGGTTTGAAAGGTTTTATGTACTGGAAAATGTGGATTTCTTCCCAAATTTCTTATTTTGTAATTATGTTTATCTTTACTCATTCCTTATTTTATTATCCTAAGTAACAGAATCTACACAACCTACAATCATCTTTAAAAATATACATATATGTTTCTATTTTCATGCATTAGAGCAAGGAAAAACAATGTTTTATGAAAAATAATGAAACATGTTTGGAAAGAATGTTTCATACTCATGGTGCGTTAAATAGAAAAAGCATGTGTTTATGCATGATAAAAAGAAAAAAAGTAGCATGTTCCTTTACTTTTATTATGGCTTACAAATAAAACCCACAAGAATATAATCTGTTTAAATCTGGTTCAGTTTTTCTGTTTACTAAGCAAGGTTCCTTTTACAAAAAAAACACCAGCAAACAAAAAAATATCATCCTATGCCTCTTAAAACAAGAACTTATATTCAACTAAACATTTTCAGTGTTTTTATAATTATGTTGAAACACATGCAGCTGAGAATCTGCTCATAATTGGATACCGTAACATATTTATTTTAGCAAACACATTTTGCAGCTCATAGCTGATATTTAAATACACCAGACATTTTTTGTCCCATGCATGTACCATTTTGTGCTATTATTGATGCCTTCATTTAAACAAACACAGATTAATAAATGTCTCTACTATGAAGTCAGGGTTAACGATACTTTTCTGAAGGAGAGATGCTGCTTTAATCTCAACTTCCTGTCTAGAGTCTTGAACTCCTGAGGACAAGAGAAGAAAGTCCACAGTTTAAAGGACACGTTAAGAGGGCTACCAGTAAAAACAGAGTCTTTGGCCCAACATATTTGGACCAATGGAAGGTTAAATATAAATTTTAACAATGTTGAGAATCTTAAGTGAAACAACCAAGCGGAAGGAAAAGTAAAAGTGAAAACATTTTATATACAAATATCTAAAAGGAGAGAACTCTTACCCTGAGTGACTGACTGGGACGTTTCTCTCGCACCATCCGTAGCGTCTGTCAGTAAGTGAGTAAAGCGTTTTCCTCTTTCCCCATGGAAGTGCTTCTTCAACAGTTTGTCCAGATGTTGCCACCTGGTAAAAGGAAGTAACTTCAGGGGAAAAAAAGAAACAAAAACAAAAAAAACCCATCGACCGCCATTTTTACCCTTTCACAATGGCCAGATAATTGTTTCTCAAGCTTTGACTACAACATTGATCTCACTTTGACGCTCTTACGTTTGCATTAAGTCATTGTGTTCATTCAGTCGATCTGCTTCAGCACTTTTTTCCTCGATCCATCGCTGCACAAGTTCCTCTTTGTCTCTGTGGGCCTGGTCCAGCGCCTCCTTCAGTTTGGTCCGCTCCGAGCGCAGGGCCACCAGCTCTTTGGACCGACACTCCATGGTGAACTCTAACTCTTGGAGGACAGCCTTCAAGTTGTTTTTCGCTTTAGCCAGAGTAAGCGCCTCTTGGCGGTGTTGTGACACGCTGGAACAGCAAAGTTGTGAAACGTTCATCATGCATTGATCTCTCTGTAGTTCTGTTCCTAAACGCAGATATTTGATTTCAAAGTACAAGTTAAAAGAACTTAATAGCAAGTTTTTTTTTCTTAAATGGGTTCAGACGTCATCTCAACCAATTTTTCAGAGTAATATTAAGAAGACACACAGACTAACTCTGATCATACTTGTTCATAGTTCAATATTCTAACCAAGAATTGTCTGAAAAGGTAAAGCTGTTTTTTTAAAAAAAAAAAAAAACAAACTAATATAGATGTCACAGTCAAAGGAAAACTAAATGGAAATCCTCTGGTTGGTGCATTCGTCTAAGAACTGAGTTGGCAATAAGAGTGATAAAGAGTGATAATGGTGAGATGACCTAAAGAGCCAAGAGGAGGACAGACTGGGCACGTTCTAAAACAAGACATTTTGCCTTGGTTCAACTTGGTTAAAATTCAATTAACTTGGTTCTTTCACAGGAGCCACTCTTCAATCTTTCAGCAAGAGAATCTTTAAGATTATTTAAAATTCAGTTCAAAAACAGCCAAACACCCAACAACCCTCTGGGCTCAGAGAGTAAACTCCACAGGCATGTAAGCCACTGCTGGCTATCCTTGGGCGATTGATTCTGAAAATATATCAGAAATGTTTTCATCATTCACTCCTCTCATGCAGTTTAGGTTCCCTGAAACAGAGAATAAACCAGTCCAGATAGCTAGAATGTTAAAAAACATGTTTTGAAACTCATCATTTATTCAATGAGACTGATATGATTTTTAATAGAAACAGATGCTTCTCATGCATAGTGCACAAGTTTTAGCAGTCAGATAGAAATCCTAAGTGCAATAAGTTATTTCATGAAATTTCTGTGCATTTTTCTTTTGTGTAAGAGGCTGCAGAAGGGAAATGTACGTTACAGTGACTGTCAGTACTGGATCTCAGCTTCTTTTACATACAAGACTAAGGTCATGTCGGAGACAGTTTGAGACAGCTGGTGAGACAAAAAAGGGGATTGGATGATTTGATTATGAGAAGATATCATGAGTTTAAAGGTCAGGAGCCGAACAAATCAAATAGCAATGACTTGAAGAGTGTAGCTGCAAGCCGTATTCCATAATAATTTTTCATCATTGTAAATGATGAAAAATGTGCCCAAATCTTCTACATATATTAACATGTACCCAGGAATATACGGCAGTTCAAGCATTTATTTCTCTCGTTTTTAATGGATATGACAAAAAACCAGTGAAAAACAAAAGATGTATTTCTCAGGAGAAATTTAACATAGACCAATTTCTAATACTGAAATACTAAAACTACTCAAAATTAACAGAACTAAGCTCTGTCTGTAATGTCTACATAAAAGAGTTTTACTTTCTGAACTCAGAAAGCCTACTAAACAAAGAATAATCTCTGGATTTTGTTCATTTACGCATGTCTACTTGTAGGTTTCAGAACTTTTTAATATGTTTCCCATTAAACTCATCTTCTCTGCCAAGTGTTCACTTTCTCTCAGCTGGAGTTGAAGGAGTTTGGTGTTTATGTCAACTTCTACTCCTGCTCGTTCCAAAAATAAAATAAACTACAATAAAAGAAAAGAAACACAACGTCGGTGTCTGTGCGAATTTCAAATTGGTCCTCCAGCTGAGAGACTGGAGAAGACATAATGTCTATTGAAAACGCCAACATATGGTAGCTTTTCTTTATCATCTCTGTGAAGAAGTTGAGGTCGCATACGTGATTCTTCCAGCTCTCCATTGTAACACTTAAACTGCTCCACAGTTTATTCCCGTTCACAAGCCTTGAGCTGTCATCAAGGGTCGAATCTGTTCTGTGGAGGAAATGAACTCGGAGTCACCAGGAGAATTTGCGTCCCTCAGCTAAGTGTCGCAACTCCTCCCTGTTCAGTAAGCAGCGTGACATTTCCTGAATATGTAGGTCATAATATAATATAATATAATATAATATAATATAATATAATATAATATAATATAATATAATGCATCAGTGAATGAAATTCCTTTTAAACTGGGCATACGTGAATTTAATAAATACGTTAAATTACAAAAGACATATAAATGTGGAAAAATAATTCATTACACGTGTATTCATTATTTTAAAAATGCATATATGAGTTTTTATTTTAGTTTAAATTTTCCACATTCCCGTGTTGCAACATGTCATGGATTCTTGATATGTTTCAGCTGTCAGGCTCACCTGCTGAGCGGGGATAATAATGCCACAGATCAGCTTCAATCCTATGGTGATGGTTTAAGTTATTTAATGACTTAACCCTGCTGCACAAATGTACTAATATTTGTTAAACAAAGTATGCTTTTATATCGAATTCTGGTCCTTTAAAATGAAGAACTATAAAAAAAGTCTGAACCCGGCCGCGAATTTCAGAATAAAAGCCTTCAAAATAAAAGAAAAAGCGCTCCATTTTTCTAGAAAGAACTCCTTCAATGCTTCAATGTATTTCCGGTTCACGCCTCTTTTCAAAATTAGTTTTTAAATCAAATATTCTTATTCATAAAGATTGTGTAGCATAGTAACGGTCTGATTTTTCCTTTTCGCTCAATTTCCAAAAAGGTTTATTTTTTATAAATAGGAAATAAGAATAGTTTTGCAGTTCGTTTTACCGTTAAACAGGAAGTCGTCATTAGCTTGTTGTCAGTGTGAGAACAGCACACAGAGTGACTGCAGATGGGAAAAAGGTAGGTTACATGCATCTAAAATGTGTTTATTGACTAGTGGGTATACATTATTTAGACTGCAAAAAGTAGCAGCAAGTTGTCATTTGAGTGTGGGTTAGCTTTAGTGCTATACTCGTATTGTGAAGCCACTTTTTTCCACGTTGACTGCTGTTTTCTTGAGCTAGCTTGACAGTCTGAAGTTGTCACTGACTTTTATCGACGCAAGTGTGTGTTTACGTACGTTATAAAGCCATTCCTCGTGTCCCCTGAGCTATATGTTTGTTTTCTAGTTGTTAAAAAATACGTAGAGGATAGCAGAGAGAAGTGGAAAGACTTGTCCAGTATGAGCTTGCCACCTGAGGACAGAGAGCCTGGGGTTCCCATGGATAATTCAAAAGAAGATGTTGGTCCCTCTTGCACAGGAGATTACAGCAAACATGTAAGTTACCAGGCTGATCAGTATTATATTGTATTTGATGTGTTTAAGATTGCATGTTTATTGTCGTGTTTTAATTAGCAAAGTGTGTACATTTGCTAAGTTTCCTGGCGTTATATTAGTTTAATCCCTTAAAAAAAATCGCAAGTGTCGAGACACCCCTCAAGATCATAAACATCCAGAAAACATCCAGTTTTCTGTTTACTAACGCGGCCACAGTTGCATTGAGAAAAGTATATTAATAGTAGTATGTACCACAATTTATGCCCTGCTGTTCAATTTAAAATCTGATAAGTTGCAACCCAGTCACCTAATGCATTTTAATTTAGTAAGTTGTTTTAAATATTACCATATATTAATATTTGAAAGTCGCATACACATTTTTGATGTTCATTTTTCAGTGGTTAGAGAAAATGTAAGGTAATTTACCTATAACAGTTCGTTTAATTGTCCCAAAGGTCATGCTTCTCAGGGCACAAACTGCGATACTCTCTATGATAAGCAGTTTTAGAGGGGACAACAAAGACAGCAGCAGAAACATGTGTCAAGCTATTGGAGCGAAATAATTTAAAATTGACTACACTATCTTGTGAACTCGCAAAATACGTTACTGTCTCTAGATGTTTTACCCTGTAATATCTTAAGAAATATCTGACATGTACACAGATCTACAGAGTGACATTCCTCATCATTATTAAATTCACACATTTATTTTGTAAGATTCTCATGTTGCTTTTAAGTTTTCCAATAGTCTGGTTCTGTCTCTGTAAAATCTTCCTTTTACTTTGTGACTTTTGACTCAAGTGGACGTGACGTCAAAGTTTTATTCTAAAATCAGTTTGGTTGCATTGTTGTTTTATTTTTATTAATTGTCTTAAATAATAAAAAATTAAATAAACTTAGCAGTAACATGACTATTATTGCTAAATTCTAATCTGATATCTAATTGTCTTGTTTACAGGACATGACGGTATGCTTAGGGAATGGAGAAGTAAAGAGCTGCGCTGTGGTCAAGTACTCTGCTGCCCCACCTCCGACCACCTACGCTCTCCTGCAAGAGAAGACTGACCTGAAGCTTCCACCTGCCAACTGGCTGAGAGAAAACCCCCAGCTGGGCAGTGCTGGCACCACTGTGTTAGGCTCCAGCAGCAAGAGCAAGCCGTTCTCTAGGTATTAGCATTCATTAGTGTACAGTGGAAACGCTGCAAGTTCAGTTAGTTCGAATAAGCAAAACGTGTCTTGAAAATTTGCGCGTGAAAATAACTCTTTAAAATAGGAGAAACAAAAATAATTTCTCCCTGTGCCTCTTAAACATAAAAAATCATATAGAGATTAGTCTTTTCTACCATATTAATGGTATTAATTCTAGATAACACTGCTTAAAATGCATCAAGGAATAAATAATAATGAATGACATACTGGACTGCCAGTTTCTCCACAGTATGACTTACACATAATTAGTTGTTGTTGGCAACACTGCAGAACTTATTATAGTATAATTTCAAGAGCATGTAAAGATCTAGCAGCCATGTTTAAATAAAGTGCCTAACAGTGGGTGAAGCTTTGAATAAGTAAAAAAAAAAAACATAAGTGAAAAACTGTATTGGGATCTTTTTTTTTCCATCCTTACAGTTTTGGGATGGCCTATGACTTCATTGACTGCATTGGCGATGACGTGGATGTCGTATCAGATTCTGAGGTTGGTAGCGCTTTTCCTTATCCTTATCTTTCTAACTTGTTTCTGAAGTACGAACATGGCCAAAACATATTCTTTTCTGTTTTCTGCAGAACATCAAGAAGCTTCTGAAAATCCCCTACAGCAAGTCCCATGTTAGTATGGCTGTTCATCGTGTCGGAAGGACGTTGCTTTTGGATGAGCTGGACACTCAGGAACTCGTAAGAAGGTCTTCCCAGGTACAGGGAGAGATGTTTTATTCAACTCCATCGGAACAGTTATACTAATGACAACTTCTGTTAACCAAGTGCTGAAATGTTTTGGTGTAGACGGGAGACTGGACGTGGCTCAAAGAGATTTACCAGCGCCTAATAGATCAAAAATGGCAGCGAAAGAAGAAGAGCAAAGAGCACTGGTATCAGAAAGCCATCCTGTCAAAGTTCCTCTACTACAGGTGAGAGTTTGGGTTTTATTTCTGGACAAATTTAATATTCAGTTTAATTTGACTTCTAAAGATGCTTTAATTTTCACTGTTATATTCTGCAGTATAAATGGTGATGGGGCTGCAGAACCTGTAACAGAAGACATGATAGAAGAAGATGAGGAGAATGGAGCCGAAGAGTACAGCTCTTCATGGCCTGCTACTTTCACCAGCGCAATGTCTGAAGCAGAGGAAGCAGATACTCCCAAACAGGTAACTTAGCTACCATGAGATTAAAGATGGTTCCTCAGCTCAAAGTTAGATTTAGGAAGCTTTAATATAGATTTTATAGGGGATGTCTACACAAATTAAGTGCTTATTTTGTTAAATCTTCAGGAAAATGTTCCTGTGGACAGAAACTTTGCTTTAGGTCAGGTGACATCAGTGCCTAAAGAGCAAAATCTTCCTACTCTCTTCAACGAAGGGGAAAACAGTCAGGTAGCATATTTTACTCTTCAAGAGTGAAATTCTGCTGTAGCTGTTTACTTGTTTACTTATATATATTATGTTATATTACAGGGTTTAAGGAACGACTTTGTGCGAAACATCATGTGGACGTTTGAGGACATCCACATGCTGGTTGGATCCAACATGCCTATTTTTGGAGGTGGTCGATATCCTGCTGTTAGTCTGAGACTAAGGTTTGATGATGAATTCTTATCTTAGTGTTATCTTAGTATTTCATTGCTTTGTGTTTGTGTATCGAGTTGCATTCCAATAAAATATATTGGAGTTTATGTTTATAACTTAAAATGTGGAATTTGAAGGAGTTCACTTCATACATGTTTGTTTGAGCAGGTTTTATACTAATTCCCTTTGTTTTTGGGGCAAATAAAGTTTTAATTCTAATCCAAGTGTTGGCTAAGATGTGCAGCATTGGCAAACAACAACAGCAACAAAAAAACAGATCGATTTACACAAATGTTTGTTGGACTGCTTCCAAAGATTGCTGCAGCATATTTTGATTTAATGGCCTCAGCGTTGAGCCCAGATTGAACCCTTTCTCTCTGTTTTTTTTTTCCAGGGACAGCAACAAACCAATCAACATTTTAACTGGTATCGACTACTGGCTTGACAATCTCATGTGCAACGTCCCAGAGCTCGTCATGTGTTTTCACGTCAATGGCATTGTTCAGGTAGATTGCCAGAGTTAACATGTTCAATAACACAAACTTCTAACTGTTTATAAATGGTGTGCACAGTATTAACATTTTAAATCTGGGCATCCAGGACATAAAACCTGAAAACAATATTAAGCTGAGATTTTTTTTTGTCTGATTTGTTGGCTTGTGGAATCCCCACAAGTTTAGTTTAATATCACAGCTCCTTGACAATTCTTGAACATTTGTTTAATTCCTTTTACTTTGTTGTGTTTTCATTCAGAAATATGAAATGATAAAAACAGAAGACATCCCTCATCTGGAAAACTCGACTTTCTCTACAAGGGTGGTAAAAGACATTGCCCAAAATATCCTCTCCTTCCTAAAGTCCAACTGCACTAAAGAGGGTCACACCTACTGGCTTTTCAAAGGTGTGGGGGGGATGATTTTATTTGTTCCAAGTGCTCTCTTTTTGTGGATCTAATGTTCTTCTGTCACATCTTCAATCCACAGCTAGCGGGAGTGACATAGTGAAGCTTTACGATCTCACGACTTTGTGTGAGGAGGCTGAAGAAGAGAAATGTCAGAATCCCTTCACTCTTCCTGTTGCCGTTTTACTGTACAGGTGAGTAACTTTATTATTCTATTTATTTATTTATTTTTGTATTATTTTATTACTACTTTCTGGATAGGTGCATGTTTGTGGTGATGTTTGGTTCATAATATTGAACAAAAGAAATCTACATAAATTGTAATGTAAGAAATGGGCAGAATAAAGAAAAAGGAGAAAAGTCTTTCAGTCAATGCGAGGTATGTCAGAAGGAAGGAAGGTTCCATCTCAGCGTGGCCCAAAGTGATTGATGTTTTGATGGAGCAGATTATGGTAAAAGTTGAATGTTTGAAATAGCACAATGTATGCAGAAGTAATTAAGTGGTGAAAAGTGTACGGGGAAAAATAAGTGGAGGAACTCAATAACGTGTAAAGTTGAAATATTTGTGTGAAGGTAAAATACTAAAAGTTGAGATGAGATTCTGTCGTTGTTTGTCTTTGTGGCACAGAGTGGCCAGCAACTTGGTGCTGAAGGCAAGTCAAAACAGAAAGCACTACGGCAAAATCCGAACTCTGCTCCTAAACTGCGTCAAACTTCTTGATCCAGAGAAACATCCTCAGGTATGTGAAAGAGAAAAATTCTACTTCCATTTTTACCCGTAGCTTTCAGAGCCGCCATTTGGGCCGTGCAGTGTGAAACCTCTTGATTCAGAGGGCAACAGCTTTTGGCCTGAAGGAATCCAACCTCTCCTTTGATTGCTTTTTTTTTTTTCCCCTGATTGCTCGTGCTCAGATCATCGCCTCGGCCTACTACATGCTGTCAGAGCTGTTCCAGCTCGACGAGCTGCCCGACGAAGACGGAGGGGAGTCGTTGCGGGCCGGTGGCTCCGAAGACAGCTACAGCGACGAGGACAGGGAGGAGGAGGAGGGCGACGACGATCTGACAGAGGACGGCGAAGACATGGGTTCCTACGGCGACCGCTCCAGGCCGCAGGACGACAGCAAAGCGGTAGCCGTGATCCGCTCCGTGGGGGAGCTGTCGGTCCCTGAGAAATACAAATCAACTCACCAAATCAGAGTAAGAGATGGCTTTTAGTTGTTTTCAGACTAAAGATGGGGAAAGTTTCAAAGCATAAAACATCGATCTGATTTTATTTCCGCAGCCAAGTTGTGCTTTTCCTGTTTCTCATGACAAAGAGGAGCGATGCAGACATGTCCTGAGCTACGTACTCAAGGCGAGTTCTTCCCTAATGTCATGTCACAGTTTTACTGTTTAGAAGAGACAAATCAGAGACGTAAATATGGTCGTAATGAATCCACAGGGGTTGAAAGCGGTGGATGGCAGCATCAAGAAGGAGAGCGATCTGCCAGCTGCCGACCCCAACACTCCCATCCCACTTAAATATGAGGATGGAGGCACCAACGGAGCTTCAGAGAAAGGCATCTCTCTTCTTCTGGAGAGAGGTGAGACTACTCTGCTCACATCATAAAAAGAAGTTAAAAACGAAATGGAAAATCACGATGCCTTAATGGTGAACTTGTGGATTTTCCCGCATGACCCCAGCGGGTGCAGGGCAGGCCGACCAGAAGCACCCGACCCGCTCAGGGATGATCCCCGGCTCCTGGCAGCACCGTATGAAACTGCAGCTCTTCCTCAAAGCCTCCAAGGCATATTATGTCCTGTCAGACGCTGCCACCAACCTGCTGAAGTACGGACGAGCCCTGCGCTACATCAAGCTCTCCCTGCAGTGTTACGGTAAGAGGCTTTTCCCTTCTTTTTTTTTGTTTTTTCCAAAATGTGAATTTTGAAAATGCGTAGCTTGTAAATGTATCCTCTCAATTCTATATTAATCTAGCATTAGAGTGTAATAAAAACCACAGCTGAAACTACATTTATCAGATTAAGCAATAACTTTTTAACACCCTAGAGAGAATTTTCACAGTTCTTGACCACAGATCTCTTTATGTTCCTCATTTATTTTGTATTTTATCACTTCCCTCAGATGCTTACTGTTCTGTGAGCGAAACGCTGCACCCGCATTTGCTCCAGTTTCACAGCCAGTGCCTGTCGCTCTGTGGAGACATTCAGCTCATGCTGGCCCAGAACGCCAGCAACAGGGCAGCGTACCTGGAGGAGTACAGCTACCAGACCAAAGAGGACCAGGAGATCCTGCACAGTCTGCACAGAGAGAGCAGCTGCCAGGGTCTGTCTTCATTCTGTATCACCTAAACTAGAGGTGTCACAACAGGACAAAATTAACAAGCCAAAAGAACGTGGGGAAAAAAAATATAAGGGGCAAAAAGGGAAAAGAAATGAATGTGTTTTTTTTTTTACCTGCTCAACTAAATAAACTCAAATAAATCAAGCTGAAATACTTTAATTAAATGAGTTGTCAAATTGTTAGATAGGCACCAGCAACCCTCCTGACTCCACTAGGGACAAGGGTGTAAAGAAAATGGATAGATTGTATTGGTTTGCTTATTAAAGGAAAGGGGCCCACTTTGCAAATTTTGAAAGGTCTGAACAATAGACAATAAGATTTAAGTCACTTTTATTGAAAAGTATATAGCCGTGTTTAATGGATTCCCTAAAAAATGTAGATGACCAAAGCCCTGGCCACACTGACTTAAACACAGATATAAAAATCATTTTAAGTTTATTTGTGATTGTTTTTTTTGTTGTTGTTGTTGTCGTTTAATTGGTCTCATTGATTATAGTAATCATCTTTCTGTCTTTTCATTAGACTTCAGCATGGCAACAGATCTGGCCATGGACCCCGAGTACCAGCTGTTTGTTAGCTGCAGATGCTACGAGGCGGCGCATGAGATGCTCACCTCCGAGGTGTTGAAAGATCAATCCTCCGACCAGCTGTCCCAGGTCCTCAAGCGGCTGGGAAACATTCGCAACGAGATGGGGGTCTTTTACATGAACCAGGCAGCAGCCATGCAGACAGAAAAACAAGGTACATTATCAAACCTCCTGGATTTCTGAAACGTGTATTTAGTTGTTCATCATTCACGGGATCCATTTTCCTAGTGGCAAAAACGTCAAAGTAAGCTGCTGTCTTGTTTTCTGTTCTAGTGAAGAAGTCTGTGTCTGCAGCAGAGCAGGACTTGTGGAAGAAGAGCTTCAGCTTCTTTGAAAAAGGAATGAAGGACTTTGAAGCCATCATGGACAGCACCAACACGGCCTTACTGCTGTGCAACACGGGCAGGCTGATGAGGATCTGCGCTCAGGCCCACTGTCCTGCCTCTGCCGACGAGAGCAGAGGAGAGTTCTCTCCAGATGAGGCCCTGTACTACAACAAGGTGATATATCAAGGAGTTTTTAATGTATCTAATATAAAATAGTTTTTTCCATTTCTACTTTTTTTCTTTTCCTCAGGCCGTAGACTATTACTTGCAAGCTCTAAGAGCGCTGGGTAGCAGAAAGAGCCACCCAGCTGTATGGGACAGTGTGAACTGGGAGCTGTCCACCACCTACTTCACCCTGGCTACGCTCCTGCAGGACTACGCACCACTGTCCAGGAAGGCGCAGGAGCAGGTCGGCGCGCGCGCGCGCACACACACACACACACACACACACACACACACACACCAAAACACCACACGAGGCATTTCTTCCACTTCTCAGGAACTCCTGACAATATTAACAGGCATATATATTCCAGTGAATATTTCTATCATCAAACATCAAAAGTTAATTTATTTAAGGTGCTTTTATTCAAAGTGTGAAACTAAAATAAGTTATAGATTGATTACCTACCAAAAAAAAAAAACAATATACATATGTCCTGCTATGGTCAACACTGGATTTTAATGACCACTGTGGTTGGTTTGCCAACATATTGATCGGACAAAATTAACAGAGAAATTTTAGTTCAATTTTTCATTGGCAGCCATCCGTTTGTCCAAATATCAAAATGAACAGAAAGGCAGAGGGTGAAAATTTGAGATTCACTCTTTGCATTGATACTCTGCAATGATTCAGTTCAAATGATATTCTGATTTATTTAGGTGCACATATTCGGTGCCCAACTCGCTCCCACGACGTTGCGTTTCCTCCACTTCAAAAGCTGCGTTTTTGCGTTTTGATTGCACAGATTGAACGCGAGGTGACCGACGCCATGATGAAGTCCTTGAAATACTGCGACCTGCAAACCGAGTCGGCCCGGCAACCGCTGTACCAGTACAGAGCTGCGACCATCCACCACCGCCTGGCCTCCATGTACCATAGCTGCTTCAGAAACCAAGTGCGACTCAGCTCTGATGATCTTATTTGTCTGAAGAACTCCCTTCCCGTGTTGCTGTGTCACCCCTTGCCGCATTTGTGTTCTGAGAAACCGGCCGCGCTTGTTCCGCAGGTGGGGGACGAACACCTGAGGAAGCAACACCGCAGCCTGGCGGAGCTTCACTACAGCAAAGCCGTCTCGCTGTTCCTCAGCCTCAAAGACGCGCCGTGCGAGCTGCTGCGCACGCTGCTGGAGAGGGTGGCTTTCACCGAGTTCACCATGACTGGTGGGGGGAACCTTTCGTCTTCAGAATGTTTTGGACGCGCGTGCGATTATTTCTTTTCCAAAGCCTTCCCACAGTTAGCCACGTTGTGTGTTTTTTAAAGGTCAGAGCAGCAGCGTGGCTAAGCTGAAGAGCCTGATTGGAGCGATGGAGATCATGTCAGAAACACGCCACGCTTTCCAGCTGATCCAGAAGGAGCTGATGGAGCAGCAGGAAGAAGTCAGTGAAAACTTGAAATCCCTCTTCAAGTTACTCACTCTGACCACATGTCGTTGCTCACAGCGTAACGCCCTCTTCCTCCCTGCAGCAGACGGAACCATCCGCCGCCGAGTCAGCAGACTCTCCCAATAGGGTCGGCGGCTCCACATCTGGATTGGACCTCCAGGAGGTGCTGAAGTTAATTGGCGTGTTTGAGCCAAGTTTCTCCTTCCTGCTGTTACAAGTGATCAAACTGATGACGACGACCAAGCGGAAACCAAGGTGAGCGGCGGTCTAAAACCCTGTTCGGCATCTTTTTCGTCCAGTTCATCGCTGACCAGCTCACTTCTGTTTCGCTCCGCAGCAATAAAGACGAGGACATGTTGAAAAACTACAAAGCCGTGTACTCCAAGTTGCTGCGCGCTGAGAAAGACGCGCCCCTCCTCAGTCGTGTTGAGCTCTACATTGAGCTCCTGCAGCAGCTGACCCCGTAAACAGGAAGTGACAACACAGGAATAAACGGAGCTTAAAGCACAGAGAGGACGAGAGGAGTACAGTGTATAGCGACTTCGACTGCAATTGTCTCTGCACTCTGAGGTTAAGAGGGTTATTATTAGATGCCTTTTCCACTCAAAATGTACCGAGAAACCATGCGGTGTTTTTACAGAGAGCAAACTCCTGATACTTTATCATTTTAGAAAGTTTGCTGCATCTACTGAGAAAAGTAGCAGGACAACATAGCTGGAAATTTGTAGTTTTGTAGTTCAATTGCTACTGTTTAGGTTATGACATAAGCTTTTGAGTTTTGCCTCCACACAGAAGGGTTGATTTATTTATTCTCGCACATAAAAGTCTCAAATCACGTTGCTGACTTATTTCATTATGAAAGTTAATTTATTTCATTATGAAATAACAGGAAAACTCTCAAAATAACTTATACACAGAGTGATACATTTCATTCATTTACTTTAGTTTATTTTAATGTTTCACTCACAACTGATGAAAACCCAAAAATCTGTTTTCCAGAAAGTTCTATTGAATTATTTTTAGATGGAGCTTAATATAATATTGACACTTATATTCATGGAGAACTTTATGGACATAGTTGTCAGTATTACATTAAGCGGTCAGCAGTCTTGACTGTGACATTTAGGCCATAACGTTTTTATATTAAAAAGACCTTATTTTACTTTCTGGAGGAAAAAAGCGGATTTTCATCAGACATCAAAATAATCTAGATTTTAAATATCACTTTCTGTTTAAAATGAAAATTCTCAGATATCGCAATATATGGAAATACTGAAGTAACTTAACTAGCTAAATGTTCTAGTGTACACTAATAAATCTGCAGATGAAGATATATTTTCTAATTCAATTCTCATAAAATAATAATAAGAACTCTGCCCATTTGAAGAGATCGATTTCATTCGCTGTTCGGATGGTGACGTGATGCACTGTGCACTTTTTTTTTCTTTCCTTACCTGCCGTCACCAAAAACTGGAGGCTTTTAGATTGAATGCAGTGAGTTATTTATTCTAGAAACACTCTAATGAGTGTCAGGGTTGTTGTTTCTTAATAGTCCAACCGAGAGCCTTTACTTCATGTTGAATCATAAAGGACTTTAAATACTTCTCACAATCAAAGCCCTAAACTGAACCTCCTCTGGAGCGAAACGCGTCTCTTCTGTATAATGATCTGTTGATCTGGTGTCAAACCGATCAGATCCACCATCATGATACTGAAAACTCTCACATTCATCTCATCACAGCCGGCTATGCCATTTATCTTGCTTTGTAGTACAGCCATATGAGTCAGTACTTTGACTAGGCCTTCTGATTACAGTTTGTACAATTACAGCTTTGAGGTGTCAGATAAACTCAGGCAACGCTGTTAATTTTTTTTTTTTTTCAAGGGGCAGGGACTATTATCGTCTATCGTTTATTTTTAATATCTGCATCGTGGCAGTGGTCTCTGCATCACCACTTTTAAACTGCAACATTTTTTTTTGATTAAGGAATTGTACATTTGAATATTTAAATTTGTTACCTAAATACAACCAGACTGATAGACGTTTCTAACTTTCTAGCAAAGAAATAATTTATTTTCCTCGAGGCTGAGAGGAATTATTTGTCATTGGGGTCAGATCGGTTACAGGTTGTGTGATGTTTGATTTTTTTGTTTTGTTTTTTGTTTATTAATAATGCTGTGAAAAATTAGTGATTTTGGTTAAGTTACATTTGCTTTAGAAATTGTGCAATAGTTGAGCAACATTCAATGCAACAATCAAGAGAGCTGATTGTGTCCATAATGCTGTATGTAAGAAAGTGAATCTATTTTTGTTTTTGCATGGTTGCTCAAAGAAGTAAAGGACTTTTTGATTCTAGTATGCTATATTTCTTCAAAGGTCTGTTCTTTATGAAAGCGTTAGATCAGACATTTAAAAAAGATAGATATGTTTCCTTTGCATGTGAATAACTGATATTTTGATCAAAATCCCTGATCGCCTTTTTTAAAAATCCAATTTAACATGACAGGTATTTAAAGGTACCGCCATGTTCTCACAAAGCCAGCAGGTGTCCTTGCACATGGGTTTTGTTGCTGAAGAGAGGACGTCATATTTACACTGTGGAGCCGGCTGCACTCTGTGACCCTGCTGTCATTAAAGCAAGTCCACAGCAGACGGAAACTGCAGGCGTGTCCAAACTATTTACGCAGCTCATTAATCAAACTCGACCCTCTTGTACTGCAGGGTATAGTTGGACAGTTAGGGCAGAAAAAAATAAAAATGGGAACCAGAGAATGGTTAACTATTCAGAAATTAAACAGGAAGGACACACACAATACACTTAAATACACTCACAGGTGTGAATGTAACAAATTTCAATCTTTCATAGATGTTTTTTTTTGCATCCGTTTGGGATGATATTCAGAAGCATGATTTATCGTGAGATCACGTTTCCAAAGCTCCAGAGTCCAGTGCTGGTGTGTTTTACAACACTGCATTCACCACCAGCTATGGAAACCCAGTCCACAAATCCCTCTATGCACAGCAATTTGCTATTTGACAAACTGCTGTAGATGCTGTCTATATGCCAAGGCTCTGGATTTTATATACTCATGGCCATGGAAGTGATCAGAACAGCTGAGTTTAATCATCTGGATGGGTGACCTAATACATTTGGTAACATAGTGCATGTATTTGACCATGTATATGGAATTTTTAGCCTAATTAAATTCAAACTTGTGCACCAAATTGTACTTTTTAATAACTATTGTTATCCCACCCAGTAAAAACAATGACTCAAGTGCATCTTTAGTCTTAAAATTATAACAAATGTATGTGAATATATAATTTGTACTGAGCAATAATGCCAAACATATGTATATGTTAAATATTTTATTTTTTACATTAGTGCACTGTACATTACTATTTAAAATAAAACACTGACCCATAAAGAAAAGGAGGAGGGGCACACATGGAGGGAAAAGTGAATGCTAGAAATAAAAATCAGAGGACATTGTGACAACAGCTCAGCTATACAGATGGTGTCGTTGCCAGAAGTGAAGACAAGCTAGTTTGTCCAGTCGTGACTGGACAGTCACTGTACGACGCAGCGGTCAGATGTCCGGTCTTCCTGGGGCTCCTCGCTTGCCGAGCGCTTGTTCTCCTCATTCTGAGACGCGCCGCGGTTCAGGACATTCTGCAGGAGGTCTTTGCTCTCGCTCGACGGCAAGTTGTAGAAAAAGTACTGTGGCGTCATTCGAACGAACCTGCGATCAAGGAGAACGGTGCTGTTATTCATGAAGTGATTCAACGACACACATCTTCAGTCTTGAGGAATGTCCACTTTAGATGGACTGAGGACACAGGACACCTCTCAGTGTTTTCAAACCCTCAAATCAACATCCGAAGATTATGAAACGCAGCTTTACATTTACACTCTAAGCTGCTGCCCTGTGGATCTGGGCAATCCGTAATCCTCTCTCCAGCAAGCAGACACTAAAGAACAGGATTTGTAATTCCTCGCTCCGAACCGAGGCCCTAAATATGGTTCAAAGAGGTCAGAGGAACGTGGCTGTCTGATTAGGTTTGAGCCAAGATACCGCGGGGTTTCAGCAGGGTGCTTTCAAGCAATAAGAGAGGCTTCTGCTTGAGTTGCGAATCTGCTACCTAGTCAGTTTTTTTTTTAAAAATTGAGAGCATGAATAAAACGCTAACAAGGCTTACTCCTCTGGCGTTATGTGGGTGACGGTGCGGAGGCAGTTGTCCTCCGAGAACGTGTGCTGGTGGAAGAGCACCCACTCCGGCAGGCCCAGCTTGGGGCTCTTGGCTCCATATCCAGACATCGGATGGATCTGTGCCACGTGTTTATGAGTCAGAATGAAATAGTTCCCCGATCCATCAACATCCCGAGCCACCTGAGGGGAATCGGAACCAAAGCGAGAGTCACTCTATTGGAAGATTTATGAAGAGAGAGAGATATGGGAGTATGCAAACAGAAAAGTGCATCATATGATTTTTTTCTCCATTTAGTGGGAAACAAATAGAGGGTAAATCTTAAGTCAATAAGAAAAGACATGCTGGAATAAAATCCCTGACAGCTGCAACAATCGGCTATGCCGTGCAGGATCCTAATCTATGAAGCGTGATTGAATCTCTTAATGTCGGGGTGAATTTGTTGCAGCAGTGTGACAGTAATCAGGCCTGAGCGCCGCAGTGTAATTGAAGTCAGCTTCCCAGAATATGTGGTTAATCACAATTTTTTCATGATGTAAAAGAGAGGCAATTGCGTTGTTAGATATGGTTGGGTTGGTTTTAGATGGACAATGTAAATCTTTAAGAAGGTCAGTACTTCTTTACTGCACATTCGGCCGAACCTGAAAATATAGAAGGAAATTTCACTTGTTCTGTCATTTAATTGATCAGGAAGAGATCATTTAACCTTCCTTCAAGCCAGAAACACCATCTTATTGCAGGCCAATAAAGAACAGCCAGTATAATTGCGAATGCATAGATTACATGAGCATGTAAATGTCCCATAGTGCACCCACCAAGGCAACAATATCTGCAATATCTGACCTGCATGAAAAACCCTGCGAGCAGGGCTCTCTTGATGTTGAGCGTGTTGCCTCGGCAGCCAAAGGCGGGCGCTGAGACAGGCAGCTCGATTCTCCTCAGCGTGTCGGTGAGCTCGGCTCGAAGAGCGTCGGCCGTCAGCAGGGCGCTGTGGCTAAAGAAGAAGTCCTGACACCACTTCTCCTCGTCGCAGTCTGACACAGCAGGGAAAGAAAGCGGCGAGGACGGATTTAGAGAGTCAAATGGTGAAATGGGACATAACACGGCCTAATGTCACTGTTTTATGTTTTCTTTCCCTGAACTGACATTCGTCCTTCTGACACTGTTTGAAAGCCTTGAAGATGTTGATGAGGGTGAAGTGGTCTCCCTCCGGGTGCTGGAACTTCATGCGGCACTGGGCTGCCTCTGGCTTCAGCTCCACAGCTGGGACCGTGAAGCAGGAGGGCGCTGAAAAGACACACAACATAATACTTACTTGCCAATACCAGTTGGGGATCATATAAACACATCTGATCATATTTCAAACCACAACATCAGTGGATTTTATACGGATTTTCTGTGACAGACTAACAAAATAGTCCATCCATCCATCCATCCAAGTTGTGGTGCCTATATCTGACAGTTAATAGTGAAGTGAAATTATACATGGTTTTCATATTTAATAAGAATCTGAAAAGTGTTGCATGCATTTGTACCCAGTGTCCCTCAGTCGATACTTTGTAGAAACACTTTCTGTTACAATTACTGCTGTAAATCCTTTGAGTTGTGTCTTTGCACACCTGAGAGCCTGAGATCTTTGACCGTTATTCTTTGCAGAATATCCCAAACACAGTCTGACTGAATGGAAAGTGTCCATGAACATCAATTAAATAATTTCCACATACTTTCTGACTTACATTTAGGCCAGAACTTTGACTGGGCCCTTCTGATGCAAGCACTTTGACATGAACTGTCCCCTCATCTGCACAACGTAACAAAGTGATAGCTGGTTGCAAATAATTTTATTCAGGGGTTTGGAGTAAATCAGGTGGGTAAAAATGCATGAGACAATTTTCTAATCTGTTATGTATTTATTTAGTACATCACCTGTCAGCATGGCTGCAATGATGACCACTTCGTTGACACAGTCAAATTCACAGGAGGCCAGCACAGTCTTAGCCATTTGAGGCTCCAGTGGGAACTCAGACATGATGATGCCCATCTCAGAAAGGTTCCCGTCGTTATCCAGAGCAGCCAGGTAGTCCAGCTCCTCCAGTGCTTGCATCAGACCTCCGGGGTCTGGAAAGAGAGATTTCAAAGAAGGCGTGTGGGATAATGTTCAAAATGTCAGACACGAGCAAAGGAAAGTGGATTTCTAACTGTATTTAACCATATTTAAGCCGGGTGATTATTAATTCCACACAAATCTACTTTAAGTATTCAAAGTCTAGCACCCTGCTGGGAACGGTGAGAACAGAAGGGCAGCAGCAGATTACAGAGATGCAATCCTCGCTAACGTCTGCCTCATACCGCCACACAAAATTAAAAAACTGGTTCATGTTATGAGTTGGTTTTCTTTTTTTTATATAGTGTTAAATGAGAAAGTCGAAACAAGAGGGAAAGAAAGGTTCCCTATTATCTGCTCACCCTCACACCGGCTCAGCCATGCCTGTGCTCTAATCAGCTAATGTGTGTGTGTGTGTGTGTGTGTGTGTGTGTGTGTGTGTGTGTGTGTGTGTGTGTGTGTGTGTGTGTGTGTGTGTGCGCGTGTTTTGTGGTGCTTTTTTGTGCATGAATCCGACGAGAACAAAAGCACACGGAAGGAGGTCAGCGCTGAAAGGATGCTCACAGAACAGGAGCTGTCGGCTCAGCTGAAGCATGGCTCACTGCCTTTCAATAATAGCAAAAAGAACACAAAAAAAAGTTTCTGTCTGCCGGAGCAAAAAGAGAACAAAACCGATTGGATCGAAAGATTCTCTCGTCCAACACTAAGTGAATTTTTCAGGGATGAAACCTCGGAATATTCAATGTTTTTTTTTTTATTATTATTTGTTTGTTTTAAGACTGTGAACACATAAATCTCACCTGGCCTGTCGATGAAGTGACAGTGACCCAGGCCGGCGATCTCCATCCTCTTTAGGAACAGCACAGTGGAGGTGATGTCAGACTCCACAATACGGGGACGAATCTTTGCAGGAAGCTGTCTCTCTTTCGGGTAAAGGCGAAAACACTTGCCTGCAGGACAGAACCGTAATTTTACGCACTGCTGGATAATCACAACTACAGATTTACGTTCACTCGCTGGCCACTTTATTAGACCCAGATAGATCAGTTAGCTGACTAAGGAAGAACAAAACTGGACAATAACAGACTGGAAAACGCTGGACTGATGCAATTTGGTTCTGGCTGTCCGATCAGATGCTGGGCTCATGATTTGGTGTAAACAGCATCAGTCCAGCTTGGTTTTGATGCAGTGATAAACGTGTACGTTGTTGAAAAGCTGCAGTATGCTCATCAATTGGCAAAGTTTAAATGAACTCCAACTGGTTTTATTGAACATAGACGTTCACCGTCCTCTACTGGCTTTGCACAGTCGCCATATCCAAAACAACACCTCTGAGATTTGGCAATCATAGATTCCAGCAGATTTTTAAGGCCAAAAGGTCATCTAACCATCAAGAAGTACCTGAAACATGCTCACCTGTTGGACCAGCCAGCTGTTTGCGGCACTCGCTTTGACCTGAGCTAATTGGCTGGATGATGAAAGAGTTTGTTCTGATTCTCGGGTTGTAAACCTGCAACACAATGACAAAGAGGAGTTAGAGTTCCAGAACTATAAACATATTATACTCGTACTTATGTCTTTAAAAAAGGTTTCTGTTCCCCCTGCATCACAGAAGCAAGGATATTTTTTTTTCTGATTCTTTGATGGATTTTCTTTTAATCCATTTTGATACACAAACCTACACTCTGACAGAGCATCTCTGCTGAGGCTGCTCACACAGACATCAGCAGATAACAGGAAACTAAGCAAATGCTGTTAACTGTACTGATAATACCAGACATATAAAAAAATACAGAATGTATAAAATAGCAACTCTGCATTTATTTTTTCTTGTTTAGAAGTATTAATAAAATAACAGTGGTGATAAAACAGCTGCTACCTCGCTTCCTCACACGGTGTGAAGTTGTCTGTTACTTATATAAAGAACACTAGATACTATGATGAACTGAGCTGTTGCTTTGTGATATGGTGCATATTACCGTACACTTTGAAATGTGCAGAAAAATAGAAAAGAAAAAAAAGTGAAATATAATAAAGTTGTGCAGGAAGTTTCTGCAGTTGAATTTTCACCTGTTAAATCACCTCCGACCTGAAGCCGAGTTACTTTACTGAACTTTTTGAGTTTCAGGAACGCAGCTATTCGACCTGGGATGTTTTTTGATTTTTTTTTTTCTTTTTTTAATTATTGTTTTATTTTACAACAAACTTTGCGTTGATATTAAGATGTTCTAAATGGATTCATAAAGTGGAAAAATAAAAGTTTTTAGTTCATAAAGTGCAGCTGGCTGAATTGGCTACAAATATCTGAACGATGCGAGATCACAGGAAATAATGCGAAACTTACAAATCTTTTTTCCACTCCGGCATCAATAACAAAGTTAACTGAGCTATAAGCCCAGAAAAAGTCCTCATTTGGACTGCTTGTGAGGAACACTCGTCTGGTCTGACCCGCCTCCTCCCCAAACGTCGGTAGACTCCCAGGTTGGTCGGGATGTACGGCTATGGGCAGCAGCTCACCCAGACCAGGTGGCAAGCCTCGCTTTTCATGACACAGGATGCCATGGGCCAGATCTATTTCCTAACAGTGGACATACACAGAGATAATTCAGCACCAAAACAATATTTTTAGTCAGAATTAGGACAGCGGGGTTGCATCTCACCTGCATCGTCACCAGAAACACAACCACATCCCCCGGCTCCTTGGAGCGATGGATCTCCAGCACGAGACGGAGAGCAGAACAGAAGTAGTCGTCACCCGTGCTGCTGTACGCCACCTCCCCAACCTCTGGGGCCTCCAGGTGGATGGCTGGCAGTGCTGACCCAGTGAAGAGGTTCAGCTGCTTGGGGTCCGGTTCGGTCGCAGACAGGAGGACCACGCGGAGCTCTGGCCTCTGCAGGGCGACCTCTTTCAGCAGGCCCAAAAGCACATCGGTAGCAACGGTCCTCTGGTGGGCCTGGTCTACGATCACCACACCGTAACGCTCAAGCAAAGGGTCTGACATCATTTCCCTCAGCAGCATATCGTCTGTGCTATACCTGAGGCAAAATTGATTAAAATGTTTATGTTTAATTCTTTATTCAAGTTTACCGTCCAGATGGCAGATCTCGAGGACTGTTGAAGGTATTTTCAGGTCTGCATTGTTGTAAAATGACACAATAAAAGATAAACTGCTCACATTCGAATGACCTCCTTATAAGAGAGACTTTATTACCATTTCAGGTTCACTTGTGGTATTTAATTAAACTTAGAAACCGACATTTATCACTTTTCTTTCACTACCACTTGTTTATCTCATCTACTAAACCTCCCCCACAGGGCAGAGTTCCTTTGTCCCCCATCTGACTTGTGAGGCCCCCACATGGCGAGTGTGACATATGGGTGGACAGGGAGCGGGGCAGCTGTGACACAGCAGCTGAAAAGAACCTCTCTAGCCTTTTGTTCTCCTCTCGCCTGAGATTTAATAAAAGGCCAGTTGATTTAGCAGTTTAAGTAATGAAAAAAAAGTTGGTCTGGTTTTTTTTTTTATTATTTTATTTTACTTTTTCATTACCTGAGGAAAGTTTCACTGGTGCAGCAAGTTTCCAAGGGGATAGTGTACCCGACCTCGTGGCCGATGTTGATGTCCATCTCATCGGCCACTCTCAGAGCGAGATCCACCGCCTGTTGCGGATGGATCTGGGTGCAAACCACCATCCCGTGCTGGAACCGGACCGAGAGGCAGAACTCAGCACACCACTGAGGAATCTGATGCAAAACAAAAGTGGGGTGGATTATACTCCCCAACAGTTAGCAGAAAATGAACGTGCTTCACTAAAAAAAATTATGTCCTATAGAGAAAAGATGTAAGGTACTCACTTGAGAGCTTCTTCCAGTCTTGGCAAAGCCACTAAGAAACACAAACTGTCCTTTGGTCAAAGAATCCATAAATTCATCCTTTGCTCTCCACACTGGCAGCTCTTTCCTTTCTTTTAGCAGCTTGTAAAACCTTGACGAGTAAGGAAGTCCATCAAACTGATTAAGCTCCAGAATATCATCGTATTCTTTGTCTCCCTGACTCAAAGTCTCAGAGTCCGAACAACACGGAGACTTCCCCTCGACGCAGCATTCGCCACTCAAACTCAGCATGTGTTGCTCCATCTCACTTGAGTTTTCAGTTTTCTTGACCACCACCTCATGTCCAGATCCGTACAGGTTTAGCATGGAGACGTCCCCGGCTCTCGGCACCCTGCTAGACGGCAACACAGACCGTCCCTGCAAGTGAAGCCAAGTGAAAGGCTCAGTGGGAGCCCAGCCCAGCACTGTCATGTGGCCGTTAATCCCACAGAAGTAGTGTGGTCATCAGCACGCAACACACACACACACACGCACACACAGGCACACACACACACACACACACACACACACACACACACACACACACACACACACACACACACACACACACACATTGATTTGAGCAGATTGCTCTCAGGAGGCCTGGTGCTTACAATGAACAGCATAACAACAACCACCACAATCTGCCCATTGTTTAATTACACATTTGTTTAAATGTGGTGACATTTAGAAATGAATTTGCTCTGGGTGACCTTATTAACCAGAGGCTGGGTAATAAGGTTAAGAGTTAGCTCTGATCTGCTTTTATTCTTTGCAATATTTAGACATAAGTTCACTCTGTAAAACTGGTTTAAAAATACTTCACTGTCTTGGTTTTTTCTAATATTAAAGATAAAATAATAGTAATAATAGTAATAATATGTCAAAAATAAGATGAGTTACAAATACTACTATAAAGAGCCCCGACATGCCATGTATATTTAAACATTAAAAAAAACTATTTAGGTCGATGAACTTTATGACAGGTGCGCCTCAAAATATAAGTGTCATTATAGTAAGTAGATGACACTGTGATCATGTTGTGTTGAGAGAGCAAAGAGAGACAAATGACGTTTGTTCTGAGTGGAAAGGCAAGTGTTGTCAAGACCAGGTTTTCTAACCTATGCACAAAATTCATTTCTTGGTTATACCTTTATTTAAAGACAGTAATATAAAAAGTAAAAAAAAAAAAATCCTGTCATACACCTTGAATAACTGTGACTATAAACAAGAAAACATAAAAATATCAGAATTTATCAGAAAGCTAATTCTCCATAACAATGTAGGGCATAAATCAGTCTTCATATGTTTTTGTTTTAGCCAAGGATTCTGGGAATTGAAAACTCTAAGATCAGTTTCCATTTTTATTCCTGAAGGCGGGTTCTCTGTGTGCAGGTGAGGTTTTCTGAATCAGGTTACTGTTGGACTGACCATAGGACTGACCACCTGTCTGAGCTCGGGGAAGTGGGAGCGTCTCCTGGCAGCGTGGGAGTTCTTGCTCTTTTTAGAGAACCTGTGTTCCGACTATCAGTGCAATAAAGTTTTGTAAAATACATTTTTCTTTATCTTTAATTTTTTTTTGTTGCAAATATAAGTCAAAAGATCTTAATTAAATGTTCAGCTTGGATTTAATTTAAATGTAAACCATGAACTTCTTGTTGTTTTGATGTTTCTGGACTAAATAAACTTTATTTACTGGTCAGAATCCTGAGCTGTTCAGATCATGACCAACTTCAACAGTGATCAAACAGAAACAGAGACGCTCAGCCTTCAGCGAAACCACCAGTCAGATCCACTTTTCACTTTGAGAAATAGTATTATTTTTAGAAAAATAGACCAAAAGTACAAGCATTACAAATTTGAATGGTTTTGTAAATTTTCTCTGTGCCAGTCTTAAAATGTAACAGGGTCTTTAGTTGTTGTAATGACATGTCTTACCCAGCAGGTGGCAGTATTAATCAACCAGCGTCAAACCTTTGCAACTTGTGGACAGAAACAAGTTATTTGTTGCAGCAGAGTTTGAGTTAAAAATAAAACAATTTTTTTATTATCACAAAAAAAACCTTTATTTGACCTCTGAAATCAACAGTCAGGCCTCAAAGTTCATTTGCGACACTCAAGTGTTAAATATCAGGTTCTCACTGAGAAGGATAAATGGGGCTCAGCCGCAGAGAAAGTTCTTACATTTCTGTGCTTGTAAAACAAAGAGATAAGAACAAAATGAAAATGGCAACAGACACAATAGTTACACTTTACAGTAAACTCGGTGAACAGTCCTTACAAACACATTTACCACACGATTCGCACAGTTTTAACGTTTATGTTCCAACAGTGAGCCGTAATTCCAATTGTTTCACATTTGAACAAGATCAACACATTTTTTTTCCTTTTTCCTGAAGAAACACAAAGCAGGACGTAACTGACTTCCATTGTGTTGCTGTGGACTTTAGGATGAACTGGAAAAGTGCCCATAAGTGCACAACACCGCACTCTAAAAATCCCATGATTAAGTCTGTAAATACACAGGGAGAAACAACAAAGCAATACAAAAATCAAAACTCGTAAAAGAATAAAAGAGTGGGGGGGGGGGGGGGCGGGCCGCAACAAAGCAACAGTAAAAACAGTAAAACATGTTGTTTGACTTAGAGTGTGGAACTTGGAGAGCTGACAGCGCTGAGGTCATCTAGCTTGGCTCTCAGGATGGAGGGCGAAGTGAGCGTGAACGTTAAACGTACAAACACCGGCGTTAATACTGATGAATTGGTTGCTGGAGGAATTCGCTGGAACGCGATCAGTCTGTGGAATCTGTCAGCGCTTGGTTTCCGAGCATCCAACACTTGTCAGAGCCAGTGAAAGGGAATTTAGGTGCCTTGAATCATTTTCCATCTTGAAAATCGTATTTTCTCGTCAGTAATTGCTTATATTTTTGTTTAGGTTTTCCAAGCACAATGGCAAATAGAATACAGAGAGAGGGTTTTGATAATAATAAAGCCTATGAACGGAACAACTAAGTAAATAACGCTGTTAAACTGACTTATGCCCCGTTTCCCTTCATCTTTATTCAAGTTTGACTTTGTCTACAGTTCCATCGCTCAATTAAAATCAATTGCTAAAAAAAACTTCAATTTAAGCACATATTTCTTAAAAAAGTACAAATAATGTAAAACAAATATTAAAAATGACTCTTGATTCCTCTTTTCGTTCAAATCATCCTTGTGGAAAATTCTTCTTCGTTTGCACAGAGGCTTATAATGTCCGAGTTAAATAGTTAAATAGATAAATAGTTCATCGGTACCTGAGAGAGGACAGCACCTTCTAGAGGCGTAGCACCACGGTGTGACGGTCATCCTTGTTTCTCCCAAGAAACTTTGCAACTCTTCCTGTTGTCCAACATGTCCAACAGAGTCTCGTCTCAAAGATTAGTGCAAAACAAGAAAGTCTTTCTAGTTTCTTTTTTGTGAGATTTTCTCTTTCAACTCAACTGCAAAGTCGACTGCTCAGCAGTCCTGATTCTTTGGTGGTCTGTAGGGCAATGCTGGCACAGGTCTGAAACACAAATAAGGCAGAACTAGGTCAACGTGATTGTATTTTATTGTCCTTTTCTGCGATCGATCAACACAAAGCGTCACATAACTAATAAAATGTCCACAAATTTTCCTTAATTTTTCATATTTGGTGGTCTATCAGAAGATACACCAGCATTCACCAATTAACTCGCCAAATATGCGCAGGAATAAAACGGCCAAAATGTGAAAAGAACACTTGAGATTACACCAAAAGACAGGCTTCATTTTGTTTTGAACAGACCTGTTTGGTAAAGGGATGCTGGGCGGCGGTCTGGGAACCTTGGGGATCGGTACTGGGATCCCGCCGCTCCCTGGGATGTGGAGCCCCGACGGTGTGATGCTGTACCCAATCCGAGAGCTTCGCCCCAACGGATCAGCAGGCAGAGGTTTCTGTGGTGGACTGGGCTTCTCAAAGTCCTGAGAAGGAAAATGAAGATGGATCTACGTACTTGATACTGAAACATTTGCTCTGTGTTATTCATACAAACAGAACAAAATGGGACCCAGAACATACAGGATGTTCTTTTTTTTTTTTAAGGATTTGATGCTCTAATAATGTTCCACTAGAGGGCAGTGTGTTCTCAGCATCTTCTCTGAACAGACACAGCAAACATATGATAACCCCACCTCCACATTCTCTTTCTCCGTCACCTCCATGGCAGCGCTGTGTGACGGTGGAACGTTATCTGAATGAGGTGCCACCGTGTGTTACTAATCTAAGCGAGGAGGCGAGAAAGCGATAAACTTCAGTTACGAGCTGTCCAGCTTCTGCCACACGCACGAGGCTCAGGCTCAAAAATATAAAAATAAATCCCCACATGTACCCAAGACAAAGAGTTTGACAAGCCTAAAGTGATCTGCACTCACACGTAGAGCAACGGAAAATAAAGCTCAACCAAAACAGGGCGATTCTGCCAGCTTGAAAACCTGTTTAGGACCCAGATGACTCCCAGCATGGCCATGTTTCTGCCAGAAAAAACTTTGCCAAGTGACATACGTCTGGGGGATTACTGTGCTTTCCAGATTTCGTGATACGCCCATATTCTACTTATAACAGTAGATCCAACTATGTGGCTGCAGTAAACAAGAAGCCTTTCATGATTCAGATCGTCCCACTTCATGAAGACTTTGTTTGCAGAGTTTAGCGTGAGGGAACCTTGCTGGTCAACACGGGGCATGACCTTAACCTCCCTGAGCCGCTTGGTGATAGAAACGCCAACTGTGAGTCAGACGTTATTGGTGGGTGCTTGTGACTAATTCATCGAAGTTCCCTGGAGGCAAAAGACTTTTACTCCTCTTCAGGTTGTTGACCGAAACGGAATAATCTTGCTGTTGTAGGTTTAAGCAAAAGCAGGAATGCAGCTGATCAAGGTTTTTTATATTCCTCTATCTGATTCTCTTGATTAGACATGCATCTAGTGGCCCCCTTTCTTTTAAAATTTTTTGTCACATTTTTTTCTTATTACAGGTGTAAACCCCCTCATCCTCCCAAAAAAAAACATCAATATATTTGATTGGGATGATTAAAACTGTATGTTCAGGGTTGGAAACTGTAAGTTGCTCATTAAGAATGAAAAGTTTCCCATATTCAGGTAGACAGATGCCTAAAAAATAAAAAGCAATGTTTCAGTCAGAGTGAGCTCCATTATCAACTCAGCAGGTTTGTTTATATATTTTTATTTCTCTAAGTCTACATCACAGCAAGTGCGCAAGTGGGGAGATGAAAGGTAAACAGTGGGGGTATTCCAGTAATCCAATTATAAAAATCTGTGGAAATATTAACTCGACCAAACAGCAAACCGTATCCCCGGCCCCTGAGTAGGTGATGTAGCTGAACAGATACATCTATCTGAGCGCATTAATTCAAGACCTGAGCTCATAGCAGCATTGTTTGCTTAAAGCCTCATATGCTGAGAGAAATCTAGGTAACGTGTCTGTATATGTAAATTCAAAATCAAATATTGCATTGTCATCTAAGTAGCTGCGCTTCAATATAGAGAAGATGCAGCTATTTGGTTTGAGATTTTGCTAAATAAAAATACATAAATAAATAAATATTTTAATTTTTATTTCCAGCATCTGATAAGTCTTTAGAGGTAAAAAAAAAAAAAGAAAGAAAAAGGAGAAAGAGAAAGAAAAAGAAAAAAAGAGGCACGATAGAAAAAACAGGTCTTTTGGATTCCCTCCCAAGCAGTTTTCTTTAAACTTTAAGAGATTTCTTTTTTTTCCCTTTTCCCAGTAAATGCCTTGATACCAGTGGGGTGCAGTCAGTTTGAAGACATTCAGGCAGAACCAGCGGGGGAGCTTGTAATACGCTCTTAAAAATTGATGTTCTGTTTGTCGTTAGCCTGCTGTTAAATACCAGCAGAATCCCTCATGTGCCTGTGACCTACATATGCCGTCTCTTCCCTCTCAATCTGATTAATCACTACAAAAAAAATGGCTTCAAGATATTAGCAGGTAACTGGGTTTTATTGTTTTGGAAGCTGGGGAGCCGTCAATGTTTACGGCGCACAGTCACCCCACAAATTTCATACGGAGACGTTGTTATGGGCACCCAGTGGCAATTATTGAGATGGTCAATGTGGCTCACTGCCCAGGGCAGCATCCTGTCAGGGGACAGCAGAGAGGATCCCCCCCAAACAAAACCTGTCAGTTGAGTCCAAAATCAGTAATTTATTAACATGCTCATTCATTGGGGAGGAAGGCACTATTTGAGGCTGATTTTCTGGAAACCTGGGCCGCATTTTATCATCTAGAGAATGTAAATTTATAACATTCTTTGTGGTGAAAACTATATTTGTATTAACACAAGAAAAAAATATTATTTTTTTTTATCAAAAAGTTTAAAATCTTGGTTAATCTCCAAGATCCATGAATTTAAAACCTATTTTAATTGTGCTTTAACATAATCTTATTATAAGCTTATTATGTTAAAGCACACAACATAATATTGTGTCAAAATATAATAAGTTCAGCGAGTGGTTTATTAATAATTCAAGGCACTTTGGCATTAAAATAGAAAGGAAATGCAATTTAAGAGACTAAATTTGTCAGAGTTATTTAGTTATTTCAGCAAATCTGTTGATTTAGTGAAATCCTGGACAAAATGTCTTACTTAGAAGTCAGAATTGTTCAACAGGATATGGAAACTACGTTTTTGTCAGTTTTAGCTGTCTGACATGTGCTGATTCAATCATAATCATAAAACTGCACACAGTTGGGCTTAGCCAGAAAATAGTCACGAATGGGAGCTTTGTGGCAACAGCTCGGAAATGCATAACACCTGCGTGCTCACATTCGGCTGCGGCCGCCAGCATTTTCTGCTGTATTTCATGGTGAGTGATGGAGAGAGATGCAGCGCTGCGTGTGAACAAGAAAAGCCGATTCAGTTTTGGAATCGTTTTCTTTTCCTCCCCATTGCTGTCTGACTGCACTGATCATGTTGTGACTAAGAGGCTTTTATTTTCTAATGAGTCTGTGGAAGCCTGGGTGAGCTAAACCTGGAGAAGATCAATTATTTTACTTTTTTATATTTGGGTTTGCTAGTTAGAAAATTGTAATAAGTTTTTTTTATTTTTTAAATATTTCATAATTTGTAAGACTGCTGAGAGATTTAAAAAAAATTGTTTTTAGTCTTAACAGTATTCAGATTTTTGATGCATTTTTCTCTAAACTGCACTATGTAAACTGCCAAATACATTGGCTTGGCTGGTTTAATTAGGGTACATATAAAATAAAAAAAGGTTTAATATTGAGCTACCAGCTCTGTTTCACTCTGCAAAGGTAAGGTGACCCAATGTGAGCAGTTGTCATTGGGTCACAATATAAAACTAATTAGAGTTTAGAGTCTAATTTAAAGGCTAATTTCCTTTTACTGGACTGAAATAAAACCAACTGAGATATCTACAGGAAAAGTCGATGTTGCGAGGGCACTAATAAAGAAATCAAAAATAGAAATTGGACCCAAATTCCTTGTTTTAAATCCATTAGGACACACTCTGTTGTTATTTTTATTATGGTTATACGCTAAGCTCATGTCATTTTTTGAAAGACTATCCTGTTAAATGACCATCTCCCTGTGGAAAGATCTCTTCGGATCTCTACTGGAGAAGTTTGGTGTATGACAGAATTGAAGTTGTTATAATTTACTTGTAAAGACTTACGGTGTTTAAAAGAAAAAACGGACGTAATGCAATTACAATAACTTTTCCTCTAGTCCCACAATTTTTGAAACGTGTAGCATCACAGTTAAACAAGTAAACGTTTTAATCGTCAGTTTAATCTTTTTTTTACTTTTTATCTTTGGTATCACACTTAACACCCTCCTCCAGGTGTTATGCTTATGTTTTATAATGGAAGTTATTAGCAAGTAGAGTTATAAAATATTTATGTGAGGCAAGAATAATGAGTGAACGCCAGCTATGTGAACGGTTGAAGCCAAACATAAACCTAAACATAAACAGCATTAATGCAGCTCTAAATCTCATTCGCTGGCCTTACAGCTGCAATGCTGTTCGGTTCCGTCGCCAAAAGTGAATTAGTTTTGTATCTTCTTTCCTTCCTTTTTTTCCCCTCCCCCTCCGTTTCCTGGCATCCAAAGTGTCTCTTTTTGCAGTGTTGGTTCAGGAATGCCTAGTCAAGATTTTGGATCCACCACCTGAGCAGACAGATGGATTTATTATCTCCTCTGCCTCCAACACCATCCGACTCAACAGAAAGCAGAGCTTCAATCAGGAGCTGGGGCACAAAGAGGGAGACAGATTGAATTTTTATTTTTTGTGCTGTCAATATGCAGGCGGGCACAAACCAACCGCAGCGAGCTTTGCCGCAGCCTTTTAGAAATGGACACACACAGGTGGCAGATTTTAGGTCATTAAGTACAATCTGCATATATTTTACATTACATGAATATTTTAAAGAGCAGCAGCTTTTTAGATTAATTAATACTTTCCAACCTACCGGTACTTGTTACATTTTAGGACATAAAAGCTGAAGTGTGATGAAATGTCGAGCTTCTACTGGTCTTAGATGATGTTAATATTAAGTTTTGTCATATAATTAAGCAGAATGTTATAAAGAACTTTGTAAACCCACATTATTACCTGAAAAGATTGTAAATTTTTTATCTGTTGTTAATTGTGCTGTCATCTTCTTTAGCCACTAACTATTTTAGGAACTACTCAATTTGAAGATTTCATAGGGAAGATGTTCATTTAGCTGCTGAATACAATCTGAGATGTACATCAACACTAAACGTCCACTGAAAAATCAAATCTAAACAGGACAATTAACAATGTTGACATTTATTCTGGCCTATTTTAAGACTTAAACTTTATGGTAGATGGATAGATGTATTAACTGGACAACAGAACGGAACGGATTCCCGTTCACGGACCTGCAAAAGGTTACATTTCAGAGGATGCTCTGAGAAACCCAAAGAGATGATCCGATTAATTCACATCTCTGATGCTACTCAAACATACCTGATCCACTCTGTACAAAGACGGCTTGCGCGGCAGGCTGAGGAACGGCGGCACTGGAGCGGGTGAGACCGACGTGGGGGTGGGCAGGACTCGGTGGCCGTGGGTCGGCTGAGGAGGCAGGGCGGGATGGCCCACGCTCAGAGACACCGGCATGGGCTGGCTGATGTGCAGCGGCTGGTAGAGGGGCAGCCGGCGCAGGCTGTGGGAGTGGAAGTTGTGAGGAGGGAGGAGAGGCTCTGCGCTCAGGAAAGACGGCTAAAAGGAGAAACGAGAAGTAGCGATATGAAGCTAAAAAAAAGCAAAATGTCTGACAAAGTTCCAGCATAAGCACAGATAGTAAGACTAAGCTAAGACACACACATGAGGTTAGACGACTTACCAACTAGCCGATATGACTTTGAACCTTCATGAGGACACCGATGTCCTGGTGGACTCAATGAATAACGTGGAAGACAGTTTTCGGGGTGATACATAAAGGTTGAATGCATTAAGCATTCCTGGCTTAATGTGTCGACATTTAGCCATGTTTATTTCCTGGACAAAGTCATTAACAGAGTTACTGCTGTCATTAACTCTATATTCGTTGTGTTTTTAGCTCACTGCCTCTGTGTTTAGCACTGTTTTACTACTGGAGGGAGCCACTGACAAGCTGTTGCTCGTAGCAACTGTGTATTCGTTGTTTTACGTCATATAGAAAATAGTTTTGACTTTTGCATTTGGCAGTGTTTCTTTCCTAAAAAAACGTGCCTCAGACAGTCTTTTGCTGCCACTAACTGCATACTTTGTTTTTCCCTTCCACAGAAATTGATTCCAGCTCAGTATTTTTATGTTTAGCTTGTTTGTTTTGTTTTGTTTTGTTTTTTTTCCCCAAGAGGATACTCCTGAAGGAACTATTTCTGCCATTAGCTCGGTGTGCAATGCTGATCTCATAAAGCCTGAATATTACTTTCTGGACTTGTAAAAGCCAGAGTCTGGCCAAATGTCCTGACCAGCTGTCATTTCTTCAGTCCAGAGCTTACCAATAAGCATGTTAAATGGTCAGAAAGGATTTGGCTGCCGGACAAAAATGCACAAACACACATTGCAGCAGTGGAGATGCAGTCAAAGAGCGCTGCTGTGATGCAGGTTGACATGTGCGACTGGCTGCAAATGTCACAATAATAAGAACAGACAGGCTGTTTCAGAGATTCACTCTGCTGAGCTATAAAAAAAAAAGATCAACTGGATGAACTTCTACACTTGATTATGACGTTGGATAGAAGTTTCATTCTCAGCGGTCGCCAACGGAGGCGAGCACAAACTCATATCAGATCAACGCACACTCATGCATATAAATGTCCGCTCCTTTATTTTGAGGCACAAACACAACAATAGGTAATCTCCCTCTGCGCTTATCGTTTTCAGCAAACAAATCAAACCCTATTTTCCTCCACTGCCTGAATCAATCAGCTGCGCTCTCCTCGCAGGAAAAAAAAAAAAAAGAAATCACAAACATTAAAGGGGTTCGAGTTTTGACATCCTACATCTCATTTCTGTGACGCTATCTCTCAATTACAGTTTGGCCATGTCCTGTCAACAACAACACTGTAATTAATATCTCCACCTTCCTGAGATATGGTGAGGCTGAATCAATCTTGCATCTCGCCATGATCTTATTTGATCAACAAGCCCCGATGCAATAAGACTCAGAAATTAGTTTTGGCTGCGGGTTACCAGAGAGCTCCAACAAAAAGTTATCAAAAAGTTAAAAATATCCTCAGCCACACGGTCGTGTGCAGTAATTAGGCGAATAAACAGAGTAAGTGACTCACCTTATAAATATTGGCTGTGGAAGGTTTGGGTGGAGGCTTGCGCTGTGGTGTGGGTCTGTACCTGGGCTCAGTCCTGATGGGGCTGGTTGGTCTGGTTGCCTCCACAGATCTTGGAGGAGAAAATAAATTGACTTAATTTTCTTTTTAAGTTCGATGTGTGTTTGGATGTTTTTTTTTCACTTTTAAAATATTTGCAAATTGCACATGTTTGCACTAACTTTTAATTTGGACAGACTCTTAGAGGATGGAAAAAATCATCTCTTTTTTTTTTGTAAATGCATCAATGAACAGCAGTTAGTGCTGTTCTTGGTAAAAACGTCCGTCTTGTGAAGTAAACACTTCTCTTGTTTGGTATTTTTAGTTCCTTTCTACTTTTCGGGTCATAGTGACCTGTTACACACACACACACACTGTTTGACCAAAGCAACATAAACAACATAATTATTTTTTCCATAATCTCTATCAGGAAACCTTCGCTGAGTGTTTTGTTCAATGTTTTGTTGTTTAATGTGAGACCTCAAAGAAAACTGGACGTTGGCATCAGCTAGTAAAAGCCTAATCATTTAGTAGTTTTAAAACAGTGAGGAAAAAAAGTGTTGGCAATTTTCCATTTTTTTTCCTGAAACTGTAGGTGGGAATCCATTTGCCGATAGAAGCTCATGATATGGGTAGCACTAGGTCAATATCGGGGATATTTGAGTAACGTATTAAGCTGCAGCAAGTAGCTCTTTTCTTGCTAGTATTTTCTGACTTATGGAGATTGCCTGCCTTACTTGAATGTTATGATTTTGTGTCCTTGCTCAATTAATATGATCTGCTCATACACACACACACACACACACACACACACACACACACACACACACACTGCTGCACGCTTTGATAACCATAACCTCATCTCTTTATTTGTCAAGGTTGGGTGAACAAATATAACTCGTGTCTCACCTGGAGTAAAGAATCTGGGGTTGATGCAGTATTAAAATAACCTCCTGATTTACAGACTGGACAAATGATGACCATTGAACAATGGTCATCATTGTTCGATGACCACTTTGTGTCATTGAACAATTCTAAATACAATCAAGCAAAAATCACATTCATATTATGATATCACTTTTATTTAACATCTTCATCATCCCCCCAGATCAGACTGTGGAGTAGTACATGTCTTTTAATATCTATGTTGATGACATGCAGTTTTATGTTTGACCGCTTGACTACAGTCCATTATTGAATTACAGCACGCAATTTAAAAATGCATTTCCTTTCTTTGGATATGACAATTTACTGTCTTTTTTATTAATGTATTTTGAGCAATTTATGTAATTGTCCTCTAATTTCTGGTGAAACACTTTGAATTAACTTGCGTGTCAATGGTGCCATACAAATAAACGAGCCTTAGACTAAAACAGTAAAGTATGAATATAAAAATGGCTTAGTTACATTTTTTTATGCTGGACCTGGTGATTATGTTGATACAAAGGTTCTCAATTAATTGTTTTACTCTTTGCATTTTTTAGTGTGACATAAATACTACGACATAAATAAGGGGGAAGAATCCTAATCTTATAGAGTCAAATTGCTGTTTGCCTGTTGACTTTAAGTTCAACATTCACACTGCAGCCGTGTGAACGTTGGGTTGTCTTTGCAGCTGCAGTGGGTGGTACCATGAGCCTGTGCTATTTATATTCTGGCCCATATGGATTTAAGTATGGCACATATGCTGAACTTTCTGCTTATTGGTAAGAGAAACTAATAAAAAAAATTATATATATGTTTGTATGTATGGCAAACAGAACAGGATGTCAAAATGCATTCTTAAAGGAATGAAATCTGTAAGTGGATTTAAGTGTGATGGATTTCCTGCCAACGTTGTAGCCAGATCATGATAAATGTTGATTGCTCTGGTCTCCCTTTTTCTTTGTACGATAAAATCTTTTCTCATCACCCATCCTTTTACATCCGGCTGTGCAGTGGCCATAAAAAAGGCAGTGAACCTAGTGAAACGACCAGCCTGCTCCACCTTACAATCTAAACACTGCTGTTTGTATACAATGTCAAAAAAGCATTATTTTTTTGAGAACTTATTGCAAAATCTTATTGCAGCTACTGTTACATCACATTGCATAAAGTCTGATGCTAGTTTTGTTTTAAGGTACATTTTGAGAATAAGCAATTAATGTGACAACCAAAAACACCCCAAGTGTCTCATCATAAAATGTATTAAAACAATAAAAAAGGTCCATATTTGCAAGTCATAAGTGCATAAATGTTTATGTGAAAGAAACATATGGCACAACAAAAAAACCTAAGAAGCTGACCATCTTTTATCTGCTTCGTCTTGAAGACAATACCCTGTTTATTTGCAGAAAAAATCTTCCAAACAACTATATCATTCAATGCTTCTCTGTTTAAATAGGGAACAATTGTATTTTAAGTAAGCAATGCAAATTAAGTTAAAGGCTTATGAAAAATAAAAAAAATAAATAAATCAAGATCACCCGTTTGATATTAACGCTTTCTTTACTTTTACTTGTTCTTCACTCGTCCAGACGTTTAATACGTTGGAAAGAGAAGAAAACAAAATTGATAACGTCCCCCTGTGAGTCAACCACTGTTGATTTGCTACATCTGACAGCTTAGATCAACTGTTACCAATTTGGGCTTCAAGTTAGACAGTCATTTTAAATTGGACAATTGGAGCACTTGAAAAGTCCTGCTTTTATCTCTTGAGGCAGTTGAAAGAAGTGGATGTTTCTTCTGTCCAGGCAGCTCTTTGAAACACTGATCCAATCTTCCTTTTTTATTTCGTACAGCTTAGATTACGGTAATGGACCTAATGTTGGTGTGAGTCATTCTTTTTCGCTCTCCTGTCTTAGGTTGGTTTAAATCGCTGCTGCACATCTTTTAGCTCAGACTGCTGAAACCACATATTTACATGCACTGAATAAAAAGAAACATTTTTTCCACACTGTCTGAAGTTAAATCAGACCAAACTTTTCTTGTTTTACTTTAGTTAGAGTTACCAAAATTGTTCATATTTGCAAAATGGCCAAAAAACTTGGCAAGGACATTTTCTTAGAAATAATTTTGTAACTTTCCTCAAATTCAAAAGTTTACACACACACGGTCAGTGTCAGGAATAACTGTGTTTTAAAATGTATGACTTGGGCCAAACTTGACCATTACTTTACCATTCATTTAATTTCCCTCTGGGATCAATTAAGTATTTTTTGGATGAAAATTTGAATTTAGGTTTCAAATTTACATTCAAAATTACAGCTGTATTTGGGTTAAAGATCTGTATTTGGGTTAAATGGCACATTGTGATGATATATATATATATATTTTTTTACATTTTTTTTGTTTTGTCTGAAAAGTGTTACCTGAGTTTTTCCAGAGTGGTCTTTTTGTGGCTGAAGAAGAGACGCAGCAGAGTTTTCCTCTTCAGAAAGACGATCACTGTGGCCACCAGCAGACTAACCAGGGTGACCAGCACCACCACGGTAATGAGCACACTGTCGGCTGATGCCACATACGACAACACGCACATTAATACACACACACGCACATCTACAGCACAGAACAATGACAGGAAATACAGCTGTTACAGCTGGATAATTAGCACAAGAACTACAACACACTTTTTGTACATCTGTCTGTCATATTTTGTTGAAAATTTCCTTGTGATCATGCATACACAAGCAAAGACAGAGATTAAATTGCCCATTCTACCTGCCAGTCTCATTGGCCCGCTGTCAATGCTCCCGCCGAAGCCAGGTTCCTCGCACAACGGAGGAGCCCACTGCGCTTCACAGTGGCAGTTCTTCTTGTTGTTGCACACCTGCAAGAGTGATGGATGTTTTTTACGCTAATACCCGCTGAATGTCTTTGTCTTTCATCATGTTAAGGTCTGAAACTTGAATGTGTTTTATTGGTACTTTATGTGTCAGATCAAAACAAAGTATGTAAAGGAAGGAGATTAATAGGAGACTCTATATCAAGCAAGAAATCCAATTAGCTCAGATGTTTCAGTTAATCTATTGGATGACATCATCATGTGGGTTTTCTCCCGTTGTTTAAAGAGACAGTAATTAGTCTGTATGAAAGCTTCTCAATTAAAAGAAAGCTCTCTAAAATAATGTTGTCGATAACTTTTCTGGCATTTAGCAAATAGTAATCATTTTGGTGATTTTAAGTTAATATTCTGAAGACGTTTAGCTTGATTTAACTTTAGATAACGAGAAAACACGTGCTTGTTTTTAGTCAATGTATGCTAATGTATTTGGTTTCAACAGTAGAGGGAAATCCTGGGAGAAAATCTGTTTGACGGTTTCCACCTGAGGTCCTAAACTCAAAGTCCTTGAAGAGTTGGTGTGTCTGCTTCCACACACCTCAAGTGAATAATTAACAGGACTTAGTAGCACTTGACTGCACACTGAGGAGGGACTTCAGCCATTTGGGGTGTGTTGAAGCAGAAACAAATGTAAATGAGGTGGCATACACTTTTTATCTGCAAAAAAAGTAAAAAAATTAAACATCAAAACTAGGCATTTTCCTTGAACATCATGGGTATAACCTACGTTTTTGTTCTATCTCAAAATCCAATTATTGAAAGCTTTTTGGTTGTAGGGTAACAAAATGTGAAAACATTCCAGGAATACAAATCGAGTACTTTTTTTGCAAGACTCTGTTAAAAGTGTGTAAGAGCCCATCCAGCTCTTGCCTCGGGTTTCTGGTCAAAGTATTTTATCCAAGTGGGTTCTCCAGAGAGGCATTAAAATGCAGCTGTCAGTACGAGGGAGAACAGAAGAGAAGGCAGCAAAGCAGATGTGGAGTGGAGTATTTACATTTAGCACAGATGCACAGCCTGAGTGTCTCCCTTGCCTCCGGCATATAGCACCACATCCACTAGGTGATGGGGTTAAGAGGCACTTGGAGGGGATTTCATTGTATGTTTGCTAGAAGAGAAATGCAGCTGACATGAGCGAGCACCGAATCAAATTTAGTTTGTTGGAGAGAAAATGGTTTTTGCTAAAACAGCCACGTATTCCGAGGACACTTAGCGTAATTTAGTCTTTATGTAAATAAAGTGATTTTTAGTATCTAAAGTATTTGATGTGCTAAAAACAAATGAAGATGAGAGTTACTCAGGAGCACAGCATTTAAGCATATAATGAGCAGGCTACAAATGTCAGATCTTGTAATAAAAATGAAATAACATCTACTTTAACAAAATCAAATTGGTTTCATTAAAGTTGATCAAATCTCTTCCAAGCAAAGGAAAGGAAAGTAATCTTCAAAAAAAAATGCAGATAGTCCCTCCTTTCCCGTCATACGCCACACCACATTGTCAATTTGTTTCTTTTTTTGCATTTATTCCCGCCAGAGGAAAGATACATGAGACCACTTTATTGCTCTAAATATTCTTGTAAAGGGAATTCTATTTATCTTTTTGCGGAGAACAAGGGTTTCTTATTGATTGGCTTTTACGTTGCAAAAAGGTTTAATAAACGGCACAAGGGGATGAGCAAGACAAAAGTTTTTGATTTCTCACTGGCCTCCTCGACTTAGTGGACGGTAAAGACGAGCGATAAGAACAGTCTGTGGCGAATGCTGCAATTACAGCGCTAAACAACAGAGTACATAAAACATGAAAGCGTCCTTTGTTGAATTATTGAGAAGAGACGCCGAGAGGAATAAAGGTGATCGTTTCGGAGGAGGGAGAGATATAGTGTGGCTGATTTACTGTTCCCTTTTCCTTTCTTGTGCCGTTATAAAAAAAAGGTGGAAAACACTTGAAGTTAACATTAAAGTATTGCGGTGGAACAATGAAGACTGATTGAGCGGGCTGCATTGCAAATGGCACAGCTACTCTTTTTTTATTTCCCTTTACAAGGTTGTGTGGTTGCTAACCTGTTTGGGGGGCTCTTTTTTAATTGTGATTGAACAGTTAAATACACGTTCCCCCCCCCCCTCCTTTGGGCTTTGCTATATTACATAATTTAACACTAAGCGCTGCGCTAAAAGGTACTTTGCACTCACCCCTCGTCCGCTGCATTTCCCGGAGCACTCGTTCACGCCAAAGACGCTGACATTCTGACACTGCCGGTTCATACACACCTATGAAGAGAAAAGCATCGTCAGGCATCTGCAGAGGAGCTAGACTGCAAACCTCAGTGAAGGAGAAATGCAATCATGTTCTGGGTGAGGACAGCTGTGCTATAAAGTAGCAAAACATGGTTATTTATTTTTTGCAAAGATAGCACAGACATGTTCCTGTTGATTTTTATTTGCTTAACTATGAATGAATTCATCAAAATGTGCATTCATGTTTTAACACACTGAAGCAATTAACCTCAATGGAATCAGGGAATACACGGAAATCTTTGAATGAAAATAAAGTGAGCATTTGTTCTCAGAACGCCTTACTCTGATACTCAAAAATAAAAAATAGGGGAAAGAAAAACAAAAAAAAAAAACATCAAAGCACAACCAACTACCCTTAAAAGTCATATAATTTATAAATCGTGTCCACCCGGGTGTAATTTAATCCTAGATAAACTACTTTAACTAGACAGGCATAAAGTTGTGGAGAAATTTAAAACAGGCTCAGATTAGAGAACTATTTCCTAAGGTTTGAAGACCAAATGGGTCTTTGCTGAATTCAAAAAAGATGAAAACCTACAGCAACATCCACTAAACTGACAAGCCTGGTACTGTAGCATGTTTTGTCTGTAATCCTGAGCTTTATGAAAGAGTGACATAAATAAAAGGTTTTTTTTTATAAAGAAAGCCAAGGAGGTCCTTTGTGGACTTTCCCACATGCCGCGTGGGAGACCGAACAAACTAAGGTTGTTCTGCTCGGACGAGACCAAACTGCAACTTTCTGATTTGCACCGAAAAGAGCAAAAATATGTGGAGGGAAATGAACACGAGGTGAGGCATGTTACACGCTGCTTCTCTTCAGCGGCTACGGGAAAGCTGGTCAGCGAAGACAGAGCAGAAGATGAAAGGAGCGAAATATCAGATATTCCTTAAAGAAAACTTGTTAGATTCTGCAATTTGTCTTTTGACTGCGGGGGGAGGTTCACCTTACAGCAGGACAGCAATCGTGAAGATAAAGACTGAGTTATAACAGGGTGTTTTGGATCAAAGCTTATTCATGTGCCAGAATGGCTCAGTCAAGGTCTTAACCGAGAGGCAATTCAAAATCTGTGGCAATGGTAACAAACTAATGTTCACCGATGTCCTCCATCCGACTTAATAGATGCTGAGGAATTTTGCAGTGAATGGACAAAAAAAAAATCAGTCTCTAGACTGCGACTCTGACAGAACATCAAGTCTCAAAGGACTATGATATATGTACAATATATCACATTGTGATATTGTACATATGGTATATGTACAATATATCACATTGTCTGATAATATATCATTGTATGATAATATATCATACAATGATATATTATCATTGTAATGATAATGATAATATCATTACAATGATATTAATATATTGATGATATTAATATCATACAATATATCATATTGTATGATATATGTGACATATCATACAATATGATATATCTCTTTACTTTCTCATCATTGTGATATAGTACTTTGTCTGGTAAAGTTCCAATAAAATACTTTGAAATTATTATCTGTAATGTTGTAAACAATGTCTAAGGGGGAACAGATGCTTTCCATGGATTAAACAAAAGAGGAATTAAAGAGGAATTTCAATTAATGTTAAAATGTTATGGACTGACAAAAACAATCGGTCCATAAAATAATTTTCACCAAAGGTTATATCAGAGGTAACCTGAAGTGATTAAACTGCAGCCACAAACAAAACAAAGCGCTGCAAAATGTTGCAAATTTTTAAGAACAAAGAAACATCCCAGTGAATAATGGCTGCATTAAACAGTGAGCAGCGTTCGGCTCCTATTTTCCCCAAATTACCACAGAACAGCAGGATGTGTACTGTCAGCCTAATGCTCTGATTGATTTGGAAAAAAAAAAACCCAAAAAACCCACAAAAACCTTTCTGAAAGAACAAGGACGTCTAACACACGCCTCCAGACCATTAAAATTTCTAGATAATGGGGTCGTGCAAATTCATAACTTGGGAGTCAGTAACCAGGAGACGAGTCGGTCGGCTTGATGGCCATTTCCTGCATGAAGAGGACAAAAGCAGCTAAACACAGACTACGAGAGCGCTGGTTTGAATGAAACTGGCCATGAAGCTCTTGTCACTCGGTTCTTCAATGATTATAATTACACTTTTAAAATCACTACAGAATTTTAGAATTACTATTCAGTTTCTGACGCTTTAGCGCCTGAACGCGAAAGCTTGTGGAATATTACTACATCAACTCGACATTGGAGAAACCTTTTCTTATACAAACTAATCATTTTTCATACTCCACAAAATCTTTTCTTTTTTTTTACAAGCTAGACTCTAAGTGTAGAAGAGGGGTAGGTGGGTGGGGGGTGATCTGCATGTCATTTGCACTCTAAGGGAGAGAACAAACAAGTTCTAATGTAGAGCTAATTAAGAGGTAAATAATTTCCTTCTAGGGCCCTTGGCTCTGGAGAAGAGGTTAGGAGGCACAGCTAATAAAATAACTGATCCCACTGTAGAGCTGGCTCAGGCAGCAGCATAAAGTGTACGAATAAATCACCAAATCCACTCAGGAGTTAACTTTATTAGATTCTCTTCTCTGTTCTCAAACTTCCTCAGTGCCTGAATTGATACTAGAGAAGTACACATATTCCTCTTTTATGACAGCGATTCAGCGCTACAAACACTCCACTGTAGATAATGGGAGTTCTGAGAACCAAATAAGAGATCCACCGATTGGACTTTGCCTTGTCTATACAGAAATAAAGCACTTTGCGGCAATTAATGAGGCTTCTCGTTTGAATAAACAAGAAGCCTTGTTTATTCAAACGAGAAGCGGAAAAGACACAAAACGAAGAGGAAAAGACACAAAACGATTACATGTTAATTAATCGAGATTTTACTCTAATCACTAAAAAGGCTGTTTATTCATTCAAGATTGTTTGCTAAAAATTGAAGGCCATGCTTAAAAAGATTTACTGTTTGATATGGAGTCACGACAACATAGCAAACAATGTAATCAGGAAAATTTGACTTTTTATTTTTTGCCACTAAAGCAAATGGCAGAAACACAGTACTGTGACAGAGATGTGCAAATCTAAACTGTTTATCTTATTTTTTTTTTCATATATGTGTCGCTCACCATGTTGTCTCCACACTTTGTCCCCGCTAGAACGAGCCCGGGGTCTGGCATGTCATCCCCCAGGTACACGTGTGTGCCCCGACACAGAATGCGTCCTCCTTCCTGTAGCGGGATATTGGTTTCTATGGAGACAGCGTTTGTGCCGATCACCGGCCGGTTTGCTCCGCCTTGGCACTGAATTTTACCACACTTTGCATCCCTGCAGGAATTCACAGAAATATGCGGTAAGGAACGGTTTGTCTGTCAAATCACAGACAAACCGGAGTAACTGCGAGGACGGATGAAAGCGCGCCGCTTAGGACGACTGGGCGTCATTAACGCAATTACATCAATTAACAAGGTTTGATTACAGAATTCCCCCGAAGGCAGAATCCATAAATAACTTCTTAAAGAGTCATTTAGTGCTATCTTTCACAGATTGCAATTTTCCACCATGTTTGAACGCCACACGTCCTTCGCAGCAAAGGGATAATGGCAAATGATGCAACTTAGGCTGCGTTCTCACTGCAGCCTGAAGTGACCCAAATCCGATTTTTTTAAGTAATGCAACCTGTATCCGATCTTCTCATGGCAGTGTGAACAGCACAGGTCGGATTCTTTTCAAATCTTTTTTGAATGGTCACATTCGAAAAACAATCCGACCTGTGCCCATATCCGGTATGTATCCGATTCAAAGGCGACCTAATGTCCAGGTCACATTCATCCGAACTGAACGTCACTGATTCTCAACAAATCTCAGTATTCTGCATCCTGATATGTGCAAGTGGGAAGAAAAACAACAACCATGACGGACTATATGAGGATGCTGCTCCGACTGGACAACAAATTCAAATATGTAAGCTAAGCTCCACCATTAGCTTACATATTTGAAGTTGTTCAAATATGTTGTTCAAAGCTCAGTGTTTACTTCCGCAAACACTGAGCTTTTCTTCTTCTTTTATGGCAGTTGGCAGAACACTGAGAATGCCGATGCTATGGCGCCCTCTACTGCGCATGCGGGACACTTTCAGGTCGTTTGCCCGTTCAAACTGCAGAACACAAAATACAGGTCGCATTTACTGGCAGTGTGAACGCCCCCGGCAAAAAAATCGGAATTGCCATAAAAAATTGGAATTGGGTCACTTCAGACTGCTGTGTGAACGCACCCTTAAAGTGGGTTTCGTTGTGCTTCGCATAGCAAATTTCTCTCTACCTTCGCTTCCTCGGAGAAGGCAACAGAATCCTTACCTCGCGTCACATTTGGCGAAGGAGCCTCTGGAGTCCTTCCCACAGTTCCCATAAGGATCCCCAGCAGAGTTGACTCTCTCGAAGCAAATTCCGGGAGCGGGTTTAGCTCCTGCAAAAACAAAAACAAAAAAACAGCCACCATATTTTGATGAGGAATTACTCGGTTTGAACACAGACACGCTTCTTTTAGCGGTGTTTGCTCCACCTGGTCCCCACAGAGTGATGCACTGCTGCTCGTGAGTCTGGCAGATGCCGTTGTAGCAGTAGCCGTCCACGTCGTGGCAAGCGTGTCCGTCGTGCAGGTAGACGTTGGCCGGGCAGTGCGGACTGGATCCGGTGCAGAACTCGGGCAGGTCGCACGAGTTGCTGGACTCGCGGCACATGGTGCCGGCCAGCTTGAGCTGCAGACATCCACAGTCCAGTAAACCACTCCACGTAACCCAAACCATGCTGACCCTGACCTGTCTCTTCACTGCTTGGATGATATTTGGTACGAGTGAAAGCATCTCAGCGAGTGTTTAAGTTTTTAATATCTTGAGACGTCAGACAGCTGTTTTACGTTGGACTGAAATGTTACAAAGGAAGAGTTTGCAGTTTGTTGAAAAACTAATTTGACAAATCATTTACTATCTTTCATTTGTAAATGATTAAAATGAGTATTGGTATGAAAAATACCCCATCTCAATCTAATTTTCTAGACAAAGTTGCTTAACGTTTTTATTTCTCACATTTCTGAATAAACCTTTGCTTATGCCAAAAATATCTCTCATGACTGACCTGATTAATTTGAATATGTAAGGTTGAATGCAGTTCAGAGACTGAAAACAAGCATGATGTGTTTTGCAAAGTAATATCACATCTGTGGGATGAATTATAACTTCATCCTTCACATGACAGTGAAGGATGAAGTTCCTCCATCTCAGAGATAAAATGTAGTTTAAATTGATAAACTCATACATGTACAAATACTCTAAATAATAATAATAATCTATAAACATTTCATTACAAGGAACTGAATATTCAAAGAGGCATCATATTTTATATCCAGTATGTGAATGTGTGTATAGCATGACTGAATTTATTTATGGTACTATAAGTGTGTGAAAAACATTTTCAAGAGCAGTTAAGTCAATTACAGTCTTTCAAAATGCATCTTTTCAGAATTTCCTTCAATCCAAAGGATTTAAAACAACATTTTTAGTCGAAATAAAAGTTAAACAAGGTCCAACATGGAGGGACACCTAAAACACGTTACCTTGCAATCTTCACAGCATTGCCCGTGGGCGCACACAGCATCTCCTTTAAGGGTGCATGTGGTGGCGTTGCAGCAGGGGTTCATGCATTCCTGGAGTGCAGAGAAAAAAAACAAAAAAAAAAAAAACAGCTGACAGCATGTGGTCCTGATCACAGGTCTGAGGTTAGCCAGTCCCTGTCAGATGGAGCGTTCAGGGTCATCGGAAAGCACTTCCTGTCCACAGATTCCTACCCTGACCTTCAGATCTTAGAGCTGGAGCTCATGTGTTTTAGATTTGGCAGTTCTCAAAGACTTTCAGCTTATCTAGTGATGAAAAAGAAGGCTTAGAGAGAAAAAAATGTTGTTAATTACGACCTCTGTGAAGAGCCTGTAGAGATAACAGGAAAAAAAAAGAGGTGAGGAGTTCATCCGCTAGCCTTACTGAGGTTCTCTCCAACCTCCGTATGGAGGCATATGAATTGTTGACTCTAATTTGTCAATGCCGTTTAATGAGTCTGACTATTTACTCTTTGTCTCCCTTTTTCGATTTCTTGTTTATCTCCAGGTCTCCGTGGGTTGCCAGATCAAACAAGCCATGTGGGGACACCAGGGAGGTCATTTTGAGGTATGGTCGGAAAGTCTAAGCCGCATGCTAGTTCGCTGGTGGTCAAACAGAACGACTCCAGCAAAATACCACCTACTGATTTTCAAACAATGGAGTTTCCTTGCTCTGCGCACATAAACAATCATGGATCCTGCTCAGTTTAGCCAAATTGCAAAATCTAATTTCATTTGAGAGGAAATAAACAAACAGCCCTCGACTCCAGTGAAAAGTCCGTGCAGCTTTGTAGTTTTAAAAGAATCAACACGTCTCTCCAGAGGAACCGATCGCATCTTGTTAACGTCAGGAAATCTACATGTTGGCTTTCAAGTTTTATATTTCAGCTCCATGCTCTTTCAGCGTGACAGACCAATGCTGGTCTCTCAAGAGTACGCGATGCGGGGAAGATGAGTATTAAAATTCATTAGCTTCTAACTGCTATTTAAATCTATCAGATTCATATTTAATCAACTCTTTATATTTTCTGAAAGGCTGCAGCTACAACTGCTAAATGTTAATTAGTATCAGATCTGCAGCACGCAAAAAGCAATCTCGTCTCCGAGTCTGTTCATCCACTCATTCTAATTTATATGTAAACAAATACAAATTAAATATAAAAGGGAGAGATTATTTTCAGAATAACAGAATAATCAGTAACAAATAAGAATATTTCCACTGAGTGTGATTTGGTCACATTAGGGTTTAAATGTTGCATTGATTGCAGGCTTCTCTCTCTCTCTCTCTCTCTCTCTCTCTCTCTCTCTCTCT